>JANJGN010000037.1:15552345-15564234 GCA_026770705.1 Isurus oxyrinchus
GCCTAAGTCTGGGTCATGTGCCTTCTTGCACCACAATGTGGGCGGCACTGTGCTCAGACTCCATTAACCCTGTATGTGCCAGACCCTTATACTACACCTCCCCCAATTTCCATTGAAGTTTTTTCCTTTTCTTGGTTTTTCAGCATTTTAGTGAGGCTGAGGGTTTTTGATCTCAAGCTGCCGCCATGTTGCGATGGTATTGGTTGCAGAACAATGGCTGGAATTTTCCAGCCCCCTCCCCCCACTCCCCCCTCCCCCCACCAAGCTGTGGTGGGGCCAGCAAGCCTTTAGAATCTCCACTCACATAGGCGAGACCGGAAGATTCCACCGGCATGAGACGCTGGGAAATTCAGGCCAGTATCTCTTTAAAAAAGTCTTCATCGTCTTCAGTAGGTTAACAGCAAGTCTCTATTAACTACTTGTAACTATATACAGTAGAGGGTCTCCAAGTCTAGGCCTTTACACGTCTCTGCTCAACAACACACTGATCCTAGCTCTGGGTCATGTGCCTTCTTCTGCCATGGTGTGGGTGGTAGGGTACCCAGTCCCATATTACTCCTGTACGCGCCGGACCCTAACACGACCCCTCTCCATTCCACCATCGCTTTTGGTGAGCTGTTTATTGCACCTTCTCCGGTGCCTCTATACCCTTTTTATAGCGCGGAGAAGAGAATCGTTCACAGGAACTGCAAGTGTGGCCTAGCCGAGGTCCAATACAAAGTTTAACCTCACTTCCCTGTTTTTCAGTTCCATCCCTCGAGAAATGAGCCTCAGTGTTTGGTTTGTTTATTCTCTAATGGCCATGTTAATCAGGTGTCGATATTTTTACTCAGCTGTGGATCTGTATCCTCGGATCCCCCTGCTCCTCTCTCCTGCTTACAGCGTTAATTTTATAAGTGACCGGTCATTTTGTCATTGTGGAGGTTCCTGTAATTCAGACACATTCCCTGCCACAGCACCGTCTGTAAACTCCACAAACAGGGAACTGCACTGAAGCAGCTTCACACAACAGAGCTCACATCACACTGTAAAAAATGTGACCATTCACTTTATTCTTTGTTGAATCCTGAATGATAGAGTAAAGCCCCCTCTACACTGTCCCCATCAAACACTCCCAGGACAGGTACAGCACGGGGTTAGATACAGAGTAAAGACCCTTCTACACTGTCCCCATCAAACACTCCCAGGACAGGTACAGCACGGGGTTAGATACAGTGTAAAGCTCCCTCCACATTCCCTAAGCTTATCCGCTTGCCTCCCTCAGAACCGGGGAGCTGGTGTTGGAGGCGCGTACGGCCAGAACGTACAGGGATGAGGTGGACGTCCTGCGGGAGAAGGCCACGCGCGTGGACAGGCTCCAGAGTGAGGTTAAGGCCTACAAGGAACGGCTGAACAGCATCGAGTTCTACAGGGGGAAGGTGGAGGTACGATCCCAGGGGAGTGGGGGGGGGTGGGGGGGGGTGAGGGGGGGGTGTCTGGTAGAGGGGAGGTCTCAGCGGAAAATTGAGTGGGGGGGGAGTGGGTGGCGGGTGGAAGTGAGGGGTCATGAATGTCACAAGGCCTGGAACCATGTCTGTGAAAATGAAGACACGAGGCCCGAGATTCCCTCTCCCCAGCCCTGAGCTACTTCCGTCTGACGGGAAGGTACAATTGACCTCAGTACCACTGCAGGTGCAGCTTGTAATTAGGAAGGTAAATGGAATTTTGGCCTGTATTCTAGGGGGGGGTCGGAGTTTAAAAATAGGGAAGTCTTGTTACAACTGTACAGGGGTGTTGGTGAGGCTGCACCTGGAGTACTGTGTACAGTTTTGGTCCCCGTATTTAAGAAAGGATAGACTGGCATTGGAGGCAGTTCACAAGAGATTCACTAGGCTGATTCCTGGGATGAAGGGGGTTGACTTATCAAGAACAGCTAAACAGGTTAGGTCTTTATTCATTAGAGTTTAGAAGAATGAGGGGTGATCATATTGAAACGTACTAGATTCTGACCGGGCTTTACAGGTTAGATGTTGAGATGTCTCCACTAGTGGGAGAATCTCGAACTAGGGGGACATGGTTACAGAATAAGGCTGGGGGAGAGGGAATCTCGGGCCTCGTGTCTTCATTTTCACAGACATGGTTCCAGGCCTTGTGACATTCATGACCCCTCACTTCCACCCGCCACCCACCCCCCCCCCACTCAATTTTCCGCTGAGACCTCCCCTCTACCATTTAATACTGAGATGCGGAGGAATTTCTCCTTTCAGAGGGTAGTGAATGTCTGGGATTCTCTACCCCAGAGAGTTGTGGAGGGTAGACCACAAAGTATTTAAAGAGGAGGGGTTTAGATTTTTGAAGTATCGGGGAGTTGAGGGCTATGAGGAGCTGGCACGAAAGAGGAGTTGAGGCCTGGGGCAGATCAACCATGATCGTATTGAATGGCGGGGCAGGCTTGAGGGGCCGAATGGCCTACATCTCCTATTTTTTAAGTTCTTATGTTCACTGCAGATGCGGGTAGAGTGGGCAGGGCAGGAAGAAAAGATTAGTCCAGGTTTCCCAAGGAGAGGGCGAGTTTCCCTCTGGTATCCAGGGGCCCAATATTTATCCCTCAACCAACATCGGTGCAGCGAAGAAAAGTTTATCTGTCATTGCTATGTTGCTGTGTGGGATCTTCCTGTGCGAATGTCGCCTGTCGCATTGCGGCAGCGATCCCACCACGTCCGCCATCCCTCCGCTGCGGCGGTTGAAATGGCGGGCGGGGGAGGGGGGGTGGGGCGCTGAATTAGCCTGGGCGGGTGATGGCTTCCGCAGGCGAATAGCCAGGTGGCACGGGCCGAGGCAGGCGGAATGGCCGGGGAGGAGTGGGGCCGGGCGGGGAGGGGGGGAGGGGGCTCGATTCTGGTGGGCGGGGAAGGAGAGCGAGGCTGGGGTGGGGGGGGGCGGTGGAGGGGGGCTGGGGGGTGGTGGTGGGTGGGGGTTGTGCTTAATGCCCCCTGTTTTGTGGCATGTGACGGATTGGTTTTGCCTCCCACCCCCCCACCCCACCAGGAGGAGCGGGAGTACAGCAAGGCCCTGCTGGAGACGAAGGCCATGCTAGAGGAGCAGCTGGAGACGGCCCGCTCGCGCTGTGACAAGGTCCACGAGCTGGAGAAGGAGAACCTCCTGCTCCAAGCCGGACTGCAGGACCTCGAGATGGTAAGGGGGGGCAGAAAAGGGGCGAGATGGTAAGGGGGGGGGGGGGTGAAAGGGGCGAGATGCCTGTCAAAGCGGAAGAGAGGCTGCCGGAGACAGGAATAGGAGAACTGCCTCGCCTTGGAGGCTGCAAGTCGGAAATGAAACCGACTTGCGAATATTGTCACCCACACTGAGGTGAGATGTTGCATCCTGCAGTGAACTCGAGGCTGAAGGAATCCATTCTCTGGGCAACAAAGCACCAGCATTCACTTCAGTCAATGCGACATGTGCCAACAGCCAGATCAAAGTTCAGACTGGGGGTCTGGGCAGGAGAGGGAAACGGCAGGATTCCAACTCTCACACAATTTCCCTCCCTACATCCCTCAGAGCTCCAGGTTTCACACCAGCATTTATTGCCCATCCCTAATTGCCCCTTGAGAAGGTGGGGGGTGAGCCGCCTTCTTGAGCCGCTGCAGTCCCTGTGGTGTAGGTACACCCAGAATGCTGTTAGGGAGAGAGTTCCAGGATTTTGACCCAGCGACAGTGAAGGAACGGCTGATATGTTTCCAAGTCAGGGTGGTGAGGGACTTGGAGGGGAACTTGCAGGTGGTGATGTTCCCCATGTGTCTGCTGCCCTTGTCCTTCTAGATGGTAGCGGTTGTGGGTTTGGAAGGTGCTGTCGAAGGAGTCTTGGTGAGTTGCTGCAGTGCATCTTGTAGATGGTACACACACTGCTGCCACTGTGCGTCGGTGGTGGAGGGAGTGAATGTTTGTGGATGTTGGTGCCAATCAAGTGGGGCTGCTTTGTCCTGGACGGGTGTCGAGCTTCTTGAGTGTTGTGGGAGCTGCACTCATCCAGGCAAGTGGGGAGTATTCCATCACACTCCTGACTTGTGCCTAGTAGATGGTGGACAGGCTTTGGGGAGTCAGGAGGTGAGTTACTCTCCATAGGATTCCCAGCCTCTGACCTGCTCTTGTAGCCACAGTATTTATATGGTTGGTCCAGTTCAGTTTCTGGTCAATGATAACCCCCGGGATGTAGATCGATGATGCACAGTGAAGAATGTATTGCAGATCTGGAGGGATTAACCACCTCCGATTTGTTCTTTTTTGACGCGATTGACGTTGACAAGAATTCTCCATAACACAGGAGCGAGACACAGATCGACGGAGGATTGAACAACTCATGGAGCAAAATCTGAACATGGAGATGGAGCTGAAGAAGGATCTGGACGAGTCAGTGCTGCTGAGCATCAGAATGGAGGCAATGCCAGAGGATCTCCCACACACAGAATGTAAGGGATAGCCCAGAGTCCCCGACTACACTGTCCCCATCAAACACTCCCAGGGACAGGTACAGCACAGGGTTAGATACAGAGTAAAGCTCCCTCTACACTGTCCCCATCAAACACACCCAGGACAGGTACAGCACGGGGTTAGATACAGAGTAAAGCTCCCTCTACACTGTCCCCATCAAACACTCCCAGGACAGGTACAGCAGCGGGGTTAGATACAGAGTAAAGCTCCCTCTATATTGTCCCCATCAAACATTCCCAGGACAGGTACAGCATGGGGTTAGATACAGAGTAAAGCTCCCTCTACACTGTCCCCATCAAACACTCCCAGGACAGGTACAGCACGGGGTTAGATACAGAGTAAAGCTCCCTCTACACTGTCCCCATCAAACACTCCCAGGACAGGTACAGCACGGGGTTAGATACAGAGTAAAGCTCCCTCTACACTGTCCCCATCAAACACTCCCAGGACAGGTACAGCACGGGGTTAGATACAGAGTAAAGCTCCCTCTACACTGTCCCATAAAACACTCCCAGGACAGGTACAGCACGGGGTTAGATACAGTAAAGCTCCCTCTACACTGTCCCCATCAAACACTCCCAGGACAGGTACAGCAAGGGGTTAGATACAGAGTAAAGCTCCCTCTACACTGTCCCCATCAAACACTCCCAGGACTGGTACAGCAAGGGGTTAGATACAGAGTAAAGCTCCCTCTACACTGTCCCCATCAAACACTCCCAGGACAGGTACAGCACGGGATTAGATACAGAGTAAAGCTCCCTCTATATTGTCCCCATCAAACACTCCCAGGACAGGTACAGCATAGGGTTAGATACAGAGTAAAGCTCCCTCCACACTGTCCCCATCAAACTCTCCCAGGACAGGTACAGCACGGGGTTAGATACAGAGTAAAGCTCCCTCTACACTGTCCCCATCAAACACTCCCAGGACAGGTACAGCACGGGGTTAGATACAGAGTAAAGCTCCCTCTACACTGTCCCCATCAAACACTCCCAGGGCAGGTACAGCACGGGGTTAGATACAGAGTAAAGCTCCCTCTACATTGTCCCCATCAAACACTCCCAGGACAGGTACAGCACGGGGTTAGATACAGTAAATCTCCCTCTACACTGTCCCCATCAAACACTCCCAGGACAGGTACAGCAAGGGGTTAGATACAGAGTAAAGCTCCCTCTACACTGTCCCCATCAAACACTCCCAGGACTGGTACAGCAAGGGGTTAGATACAGAGTAAAGCTCCCTCTACACTGTCCCCATCAAACACTCCCAGGACAGGTACAGCACGGGGTTAGATACAGAGTAAAGCTCCCTCTATATTGTCCCCATCAAACACTCCCAGGACAGGTACAGCATAGGGTTAGATACAGAGTAAAGCTCCCTCCACACTGTCCCCATCAAACTCTCCCAGGACAGGTACAGCACGGGGGTTAGATACAGAGTAAAGCTCCCTCTACACTGTCCCCATCAAACACTCCCAGGACAGGTACAGCACGGGGTTAGATACAGAGTAAAGCTCCCTCTACACTGTCCCCATCAAACACTCCCAGGACAGGTACAGCACGGGGTTAGATACAGAGTAAAGCTCCCTCTACACTGTCCCCATCAAACACTCCCAGGACAGGTACAGCACGGGGTTAGATACAGAGTAAAGCTCCCTCTACACTGTCCCCATCAAACACTCCCAGGACAGGTACAGCAGGAAATGTGAAGTCTCTCTTTGTACTTTGTTCCAGTTGCTGAGAAGCCTCTCAGTTATGAGGTACATGAAGTGACATCGAACCAGCTCCTGAGACTGGGAACGGGAGAATCAGGATCTGAGGCGGAGAGAGGAACAATTGCGAGTCAACAGTGCCAATGCTGAAACCAGCACAGGTTCCAAAATCCTCAACCTGGAGAGAGAGAACCAGCAACTGCATAGAGTGGTAAGGCCAATCTCTATTTCCTCATTGACCCCCCTCCACGCCTGTCCATTGTCCCTTACTGGGGTACGGGTCCCTCACACACTGACTCTCACTGGGGTACGGGTCCCACACACACTGACTCTCACTGGGGTACGGGTCCCACACACACACTGACTCTCACTGGGGTACGGGTCCCACACACACTGACTCTCACTGGGGTACAGGTTCCACACACACTGACTCTCACTGGGGTACAGGTTCCACACACACTGACTCTCACTGGGGTACAGGTTCCACACACACTGACTCTCACTGGGGTACAGGTTCCACACACACTGACTCTCACTGGGGTACGGGTCCCACACACACTGACTCTCACTGGGGTACGGGTCCCACACACACTGACTCTCACTGGGGTACGGGTCCCACACATACTGACTCTCACTGGGGTACGGGTCCCACACACACTGACTCTCACTAGGGTACGGATCCCACACACACTGACTCTCACTGGGGTACGGGTCCCACACACACTGACTCTCACTGGGGTACGGGTCCCACACACACTGACTCTCACTGGGGTACGGGTCCCACACACACTGACTCTCACTGGGGTACGGGTCCCACACACACTGACTCTCACTGGGGTACGGGTCCCACACACACACTGACTCTCACTGGGGTATGGGTCCCACACACACTGACTCTCACTGGGGTACGGGTCCCACACACACTGACTCTCACTGGGGTACAGGTTCCACACACACTGACTCTCACTGGGGTACGGTTCCCACACACACTGACTCTCACTGGGGTACAGGTTCCACACACACTGACTCTCACTGGGGTACGGGTCCCACACACACTGACTCTCACTGGGGTACGGGTCCCACACACACTGACTCTCACTGGGGTACGGGTCCCACACATACTGACTCTCACTGGGGTACGGGTCCCACACACACTGACTCTCACTAGGGTACGGATCCCACACACACTGACTCTCACTGGGGTACGGGTCCCACACACACTGACTCTCACTGGGGTACGGGTCCCACACACACTGACTCTCACTGGGGTACGGGTCCCCACACACACTGACTCTCACTGGGGTACGGGTCCCACACACACACTGACTCTCACTGGGGTATGGGTCCCACACACACTGACTCTCACTGGGGTACGGGTCCCACACACACTGACTCTCACTGGGGTACAGGTTCCACACACACTGACTCTCACTGGGGTACGGGTCCCACACACACTGACTCTCACTGGGGTACGGGTCCCACACACACTGACTCTCACTGGGGTACGGGTCCCACACACACTGACTCTCACTGGGGTACGGGTCCCACACATACTGACTCTCACTGGGGTACGGGTCCCACACACACTGACTCTCACTGGGGTACGGATCCCACACACGCTGACTCTCACTGGGGTACGGGTCCCACACACACTGACTCTCACTGGGGTACGGGTCCCACACACACTGACTCTCACTGGGGTACGGGTCCCACACACACTGACTCTCACTGGGGTACGGGTCCCACACACACTGACTCTCACTGGGGTACGGGTCCCACACACACTGACTCTCAGTTTGCCTTCGGTTTTCCAGGTGGAGAGTCTGCGATGGCAGCTGGACGATGAGAAGCAGAATTTGGACAGTTCCACGGCTCTGAGCAGCGAACTGATGATGGAGAAGGGGCGGATAGAGGAGACAGTGCAAACCCTGCGGGAGAGCTGTCAGCGAGAGGTACAGCGGGCACACATGGGCACTAACCGAGCACCAGGCACCTGCAGGCCAAGGCCAGCAGCCTCCTGGATCAGGGCCCCTTCAGCCCCCACTCAGCTCGCTCGCGTCCCCGTTCGCCAGGGATGTGTGAGGGGGGGGTCTCTGCTTGCTTCCCCCAGCACGCCATGTGACCGAGGGCAGCCAATCGCCACCTCCCATCAAAGGAACAAACTTGCGTTTGTATAGTACCTTTCATCACCACAGGAAGGCACAAACGCTTCACACCCCATGACGTACTTGTGAAGTGTAATAACGTCAGAAACGTGGAAGCGCACAGCAAGATCCCGCAATCTCAGTACTGACCCGCCGACAGTGCGGCACTCCCTCAGCATTGACCCTCCGACAGTGCGGCACTCCCTCTGTACTGACCCTCTGACAGTGTGGCACTCCCTCTGTACTGACCCTCTGACAGTGCAGCACTCCCTCAGTACTGACCCTCTGACAGTGCGGCACTCCCTCAGCATTGACCCTCCGACAGTGCGGCACTCCCTCTGTACTGACCCTCTGACAGTGTGGCACTCCCTCTGTACTGACCCTCTGACAGTGCAGCACTCCCTCAGTACTGACCCTCTGACAGTGCAGCGCTCCCTCAGTACTGACCCTCTGACAGTGCAGCACTCCTTCAGCACTGACCCTCTGACAGTGCAGCGCTCCCTCAGTACCGACCCTCCGACAGTGCAGCGCTCCCTCAGTACCAACACTCCGACAGTGCAGCATTCCCTCAGTACCGACCCTCCAACAGTGCAGCACTCCCTCAGTACCGACCCTCCGACAGTGCAGCTTTCCCTCAGTACTGACCCTCCGACAGTGCGGTTCTCCCTCAGTACTGACCCCTCCGACAGTGCGGCACTCCCTCAGTACTGACCCTCTGACAGTGCAGCACTCCCTCAGTACTGACCCTCTGACAGTGCCGTGCTCCCTCAGCACTGACCCTTCAACAGTGCAATGCTCCCTCAGCACTGACCCTCCGACAGTGTGGTGCTTCCTCAGTACAGACTCTCCGACAGTGCGGCGCTCCCTCAGTACAGACCCTCCGACAGTGCGGCGCTCCCTCAGTACTGACCCTCCGACAGTGTGTTGCTTCCTCAGTACAGACCCTCCAACAGCGTGGCACTCCCTCAGTACAGACCCTCCGACAGTGTGGCACTCCCTCAGTACAGACCCTCCGACAGTGCAGTGGTCCTTCGTTACTGGGACTGGGATTGAAAGTCTGAGCTATGGGCTCGAGTGTTTGGAAGATGTCTGCAACTTTTGACCTTTTGACCCATGGGGTATGAGCGGGCTGCCCAGTGGGCTCCCTTGACCCTCTGGAATGGGTCCTTGCACTCGGATAGCAGGCTGCCCCTTTGACTGAGCCTCCTCTCTCTTCCAGGTACAGGATCTAAAGATGGAGAACGAGCATTTGAGGCAGAGCATCGATGCCCTGAGGCAAAGGTCACAGGTCAGCGCCGAGGTCAGGGTGAAAGATATCGAGAAGGAGAACAAGATCCTGCACGAGGCCATGATGGAGGCCTCGCTGAGGCAGAGCTCACTGGAGTCCGAGAGGAAGCAGGCCCTGCTGGAGCTGGAGCAGTGCCGGGAGAGGGCCGACAAGGCCGAGGCCTTGGCCCAGGAGCTGGGCCGCGTTGAGAAGCTGAACGAGCAGCTGCGGAAGCAGGTCCTGGAGCTGGAGATGAGCTGCGGGAGGGTCCCGCTGCTGGAGGACCGGGCGTCCAGGCTGGAGGCCGAGAACCAGAGACTCCAGAGGAGCCTGGAAGGCCTCGCTGGCACCCCCCGCACAGCTGGAGGCTTCGGAGGCCGAGAGGGCCCGCTTGGAGCTGGAAAACCTTCACCTGAGGCAGATGGCGGAGATGCAGGAGGTGGACAGGGCCATGATGAGCCAACTGGAGTCGGAAAACACGGAGCTGCGGAAAGAGAGGGACCAACTGCGCCGGACGGTCAACCAGCAGAAGGCTTCCATCAAGAGGGCCGAAGAGTTGGCCTTGGCGCACCAGGGCCTCCAAGCGGAGAGCCAAAGGCTGGCCCGGAGCTTGGAGAACACCAAGCGACAGGTCTCGGAGCTGGAGAAGGAGGCGGAGGAGATGGAGACGGAGGCCCAGAGCCGGCGGAAGGAGCTGGAAGAGCAGAGGTCGGCGGCCGGCCTGCTGGAGCAGGCCAGGGACGCCCTGGCGCAGGAGCTGGAGCAGGCCGAGAGGGACAAGAGGCAGCTGGGCAAGGAGAGCCGGCGGCTGAGGCAGCAGGCCGAGGCCCGCGACGCCTCCCTGGACGAGCACCACCTCCGGGTGGCCGGACTGGAGCAGGAGAACCGGCAGCTGCAGCTGGTGGCCCAGAGGGCCCGGCATGCGCAGGACAAGCTGGGGGAGGCGGAGGCGGAGAAGGCCGAGCTCCTCCAGCGGTTGGCCCTCGAGAAGAAAGCATCGGCCGGCCTCCGTGAAGTGAGCGCCTTGAAAGTGCTGGGCTGGTGGGGCGGTTTGGGGTGGGAGGGACTTCCTCGACCCCCAGGGCTTGCCAGCCTTCGGAATTCCCCCATCCCAGGGAGGCCGCGGAGACGGGGAGATTTCGGGAGGGCATTGACAGCGGGGTCAAGGTTGACCGGGCGGTCATGATGGTGTCGAATTTGGTGGTGGGGGGGGAGGGCCCAGCAGGCTCACAGAGGCCAGATGGCCTGCGGTACTACTGTCCTGGTCCTCCCCCACCCCACCCCACCACCTCCCTCCCTCCCCGCCTCACCACCCCCCCTCCCCTCCCCCCCCACACCGCCCAGGGGTATGGATCGTGGAGTGCGGCCCTTTCCCACATCGTGGCTCAGGGAGCAGTCAGCTTGGCTTCGGGAGTCGAGCCTGAGGCCTTGTGTGTGGGATAGGGGGTGTGGGGTAGGGGGTGTGGGGTAGGGGGTGTGGGATTGGGGGTGTGGGATTGGGGGTGTGGGATAGGGGGGTGTGGGGTAGGGGGTGTGGGATTGGGGGTGTGGGATAGGGGGTGTGGGGTAGGGGGTGTGGGATTGGGGGTGTGGGATAGGGGGTGTGGGATAGGGGGTGTGGGGTAGGGGGTGTGGGGTAGGGGGTGTGGGATTGGGGGTGTGGGATAGGGGGTGTGGGGTAGGGGGTGTGGGGTAGGGGGTGTGGGGTAGGGGGTGTGGGGTAGGGGGTGTGGGATTGGGTGTGTAGGGTAGGGGGTGTGGGGTAGGGGGTGTGGGGTAGGGGGTGTGGGGGTAGGGGGTGTGGGGGTAGGGGGTGTGGGGTAGGGGGTGTGGGGGTAGGGGGTGTGGGATTGGGGGTGTGGGGTAGGGGGTGTGGGATTGGGGGGTGTGGGATTGGGGGTGTGGGGTAGGGGGTGTGGGATAGGGGGTGTGGGGTAGGGGGTGTGGGGTAGGGGGTGTGGGGTAGGGGGTGTGGGATTGGGGTGTGGGGTAGGGGGTATGGGATTGGGGTGTGGGATTGGGGGTGTGGGATTGGGGGTATAGGGTAGGGGGTGTGGGGTAGGGGTGTGGGATTGGGGTGTGGGGGTAGGGGGGGTGGGATTGGGGTGTGGGGTAGGGGGTGATTGGGGTGTGGGGTAGGGGTGTGGGTAGGGGCGGTGGGATTGGGGTGTGGGATTGAGGGTGTGGGATTGGGGGTGTGGGATTGGGGTGTGGGGTAGGGGGGGTGGGATTGGGGTGTGGGATTGGGGGTGTGGGGTAGGGGGTGTGGGGTATGGGGTGTGGGTTGGGGGTGTGGG
>JANJGN010000038.1:0-187500 GCA_026770705.1 Isurus oxyrinchus
AGGGACACAGTCTCGGGGGGGAGTGGGGGTGGGTGGTGGGTTCAGGGACACAGTCTCGTGGGGGAGTGGGGGGGTGGTGGGTTCAGGGACACAGTCCCGGTGGGGAGTGGGGGGTGTGGTGGGTTCAGGGTCACAGTCTCGGTGGGGAGTGGGGGGGGTGGTGGGTTCAGGGACAGAGTCTCGGGGGGGGAGTGGGGGGGGTGGTGGGGTCAGGGACACAGTCTCGGGGGGGAGTGGGGGGGGGTGGTGGGTTCAGGGACACAGTCTCGGGAGGGAGTGGGGGGGGGTGGTGGGTTCAGGGACACAGTCTCGGGGGGGAGTGGGGGGGGTGGTGGGTTCAGGGACACAGTCTCGGGGGGGAGTGGGGGGTTGGTGGGTTCAAGGACACAGTCTCGGGTGGGAGTGGGGGGGGTGGTGGGTTCAGGGAAACAGTCTCGGGGGGGGCGTGGGGGGGTGGTGGGTTCAGGGGACACAGTCTCGGGGGGGAGTGGGGGGGGTGGTGGGTTCAGGGACAAAGTCTCGGGGGGGGGTGGGTGGGTGGTGGGTTCAGGGACACAGTCTCGGGGGGGGAGTGGGGGGGGCTGGTGGTTTCATGGACACAGTCTCGGGGGGGAGTGGGGGGGGGTGGTGGGTTCAGGGACACAGTCTCGGGGGGAGTGGGGGGGGGGTGATGGGTTCAGGGACACAGTATCGGGGGGGGAGTGGGGGGGGGGGTGGTGGGTTCAGGGACACAGTCTCGGGGGGGGAGTTGGGTGGGTGGTGGGTTCAGGGACACAGTCTCGGGGGGGAGTGGGGGGGGGTGGTGGGTTCAGGGACACAGTCTCGGGGGGGAGTGGGGGGGGGGTGGTGGGTTCAGGGACACAGTCTCGGGGGGGGAGTGGGGGGGGGGTGGTGGGTTCAGGGACACAGTCCTCGGGGGGAGTGGGGGGGGGGGTGGTGGGTTCAGGGACACAGTCTCGGGGGGGAGTGGGGGGGGTGGTGGGTTCAGGGACACAGTCTCGGGGGGGAGTGGGGGGGGTGGTGGGTTCAGGGACACAGTCGCGGGGGGGGAGTGGGGGGGGTGGTGGGTTCAGGGACACAGTCTCGGGGGGGGGAGTGCGTGGGTGGTGGGTTCAGGGACACAGTCCCGGGTGGGAGTGGGGGGGGGTGGTGGGTTCAGGGACACAGTCTCGGGCGGGAGTGGGGGGGGTGGTGGGTTCAGGGACACAGTCTCGGGGGGGGAGTGGGGGGGGTGGTGGGTTCAGGGACACAGTCTCGTGGGGGTGGTGGGTTCAGGGACACAGTCTCGGGGGGGAGTGTGGGGGTGGTGGGTTCAGCGACACAGTCTCGGGGGGGAGTGGGGGTGGGTGGTGGGTTCAGGGACACCGTCTCGGGGGGGAGTGGGGGGGGTGGTGGGTTCAGGGACGCAATCTCGGGGGGGAGTGGGGGGGGGGTGGTGGGTTCAGGGACACAGTCTCGGGGGGGGAGTGGGGTGGGTGGTGGGTTCAGGGACACAGTCTCGTGGGGGAGTGGGGGGGGTGGTGGGTTCAGGGACACAGTCCCGGTGGAGAGTGGGGGGGTGTGGTGGGTTCAGGGTCACAGTCTCGGTGGGGAGTGGGGGGGGGTGGTGGGTTCAGGGACAGAGTCTCGGGGGGGAGTGGGGGGGGTGGTGGGGTCAGGGACACAGTCTCGGGGGGGAGTGGGGGGGGGTGGTGGGTTCAGGGACACAGTCTCGGGGAGGGAGTGGGGGGGGGTGGTGGGTTCAGGGACACAGTCTCGGGGGGGAGTGGGGGGGGGTGGTGGGTTCAGGGACACAGTCTCGGGGGGGAGTGGGGGGTTGGTGGGTTCAAGGACACAGTCTCGGGTGGGAGTGGGGGGGGTGGTGGGTTCAGGGAAACAGTCTCGGGGGGGCGTGGGGGGGTGGTGGGTTCAGGGACACAGTCTCGGGGGGGAGTGGGGGGGTGGTGGGTTCAGGGACAAAGTCTCGGGGGGGGGTGGGTGGGTGGTGGGTTCAGGGACACAGTCTCGGGGGGGAGTGGGGGGGCTGGTGGTTTCATGGACACAGTCTCGGGGGGGAGTGTGGGGGGGGTGGTGGGTTCAGGGACACAGTCTCGGGGGGGAGTGGGGGGGGGTGATGGGTTCAGGGACACAGTATCGGGGGGGAGTGGGGGGGGTGGTGGGTTCAGGGACACAGTCTCGGGGGGGAGTTGGGTGGGTGGTGGGTTCAGGGACACAGTCTCGGGGGGGAGTGGGGGGGGGTGGTGGGTTCAGGGACACAGTCTCGGGGGGGAGTGGGGGGGGGTGGTGGGTTCAGGGACACAGTCTCGGGGGGGAGTGGGGGGGGGGTGGTGGGTTCAGGGACACAGTCTCGGGGGGGAGTGGGGGGGGGTGGGTGGGTTCAGGGACACAGTCTCGGGGGGGAGTGGGGGGGGTGGTGGGTTCAGGGACACAGTCTCGGGGGGGAGTGGGGGGGTGGTGGGTTCAGGGACACAGTCGCGGGGGGGAGTGGGGGGGGGGTGGTGGGTTCAGGGACACAGTCTCGGGGGGGAGTGCGTGGGTGGTGGGTTCAGGGACACAGTCCCGGGTGGGAGTGGGGGGGTGGTGGGTTCAGGGACACAGTCTCGGGCGGGAGTGGGGGGGGTGGTGGGTTCAGGGACACAGTCTCGGGGGGGAGTGGGGGGGGTGGTGGGTTCAGGGACACAGTCTCGTGGGGGTGGTGGGTTCAGGGACACAGTCTCGGGGGGGAGTGTGGGGGGTGGTGGGTTCAGCGACACAGTCTCGGGGGGGGAGTGGGGTGGGTGGTGGGTTCAGGGACACCGTCTCGGGGGGGAGTGGGGGGGGGTGGTGGGTTCAGGAACACAGTCTCGGGGGGGAGTGGGGGGGGTGGTGGGTTCAGGGACACAGTCTCGGTGGGGAGGTGGGGTGGGGTGGTGGGTTCAGGGACACAGTCTCGGGGGGGAGTGGGGGTGGTGGTGGGTTCAGGGACACAGTCTCGGGGGGGAGTGGGGGGGGGTGGTGGGTTCAGGGACACAGTCTCGGGGGGGAGTGGGGGTGGTGGTGGGTTCAGGGACACAGTCTCGGGGGGGAGCGGGGGGGTGGTGGGTTCAGGGACACAGTCTCGGGGGGGAGTGGGGGGGGGGTGGTGGGTTCAGGGGACACAGTCTCGGGGGGGAGTGGGGGGGGTGGTGGGTTCAGGGACACAGTCTCGGGGGGGGATTGGGGGGGGGGTGGTGGGTTCAGGGACACAGTCTCGGGGGGGAGTGGGGGGGGGTGGTGGGTTCAGGGACACCGTCTCGGGGGGGGAGTGGGGGGGGTGGTGGGTTCAGGGACACAGTCTCGGGGGGGGAGTGGGGGGGGTGGTGGGTTCAGGGACACAGTCTCGGGGGGGAGTGGGGGGGGTGGTGGGGTCAGGGACACAGTCTCGGGGGGGAGTGGGGGGGGGTGGTGGGTTCAGGGAAACAGTCTCGGGGGGGAGTGGGTGGGGTGGTGGTGGGTTCAGGGACACAGTCTCGGGGGGGAGTGGGGGGGGTGGTGGGTTCAGGGACACAGTCTCGTGGGAGAGTGGGGGGGGTGGTGGGTTCAGGGTCACAGTCTCGGGGGGGAGTGGGGGGGGGTGGTGGGGTCAGGGACACAGTCTCGGGGGGGGAGTGGGGGGGGGTGGTGGGTTCAGGGACACAGTCTCGGGGGGGAGTGTGGGGGGGTGGTGGGTTCAGGGACACAGTCTCGGGGGGGAGTGGGGGGGGGGTGGTGGGTTCAGGGACACAGTCTCGTGGGGGAGTGGGGGGGGGTGGTGGGTTCAGGGACACAGTCTCGGGGGGGAGTGGGGGGGTGGTGGGTTCAGGGACACAGTCTCGGGGGGGGAGTGGGGGGGGGTGGTGGGTTCAGGGACACAGTCTCGTGGGGGAGTGGGGGGGTGGTGGGTTCAGGGTCACAGTCTCGGAGGGGAGTGGGGGGGGGTGGTGGGGTCAGGGACACAGTCTCGGGGGGGAGTTGGGGGGGGTGGTGGGTTCAGGGACACAGTCTCGGGGGGGAGTTGGGGGGTGTGGTGGGTTCAGGGACACAGTCTCGGGGGGGAGTGGGGGGTGTGGTGGGTTCAGGGACACAGTCTCGGGGGGGAGTGGGGGGGGGTGGTGGGTTCAGGGACAATGTCTCGGGGGGGAGTGGGGGGGTGGTGGGTTCAGGGACACAGTCTCGGGGGGGATTGGGGGGGGTGGTGGGTTCAGGGACACAGTCTCGGGGGGGAGTGGGGGGGGGGGTGGGTTCAGGGACACAGTCTCGGCGGGGAGTGGGGGGGGGTGGTGGATTCAGGGACACAGTCTCGGGGGGGGAGTGGGGGGGTGGTGGGTTCAGGGACACAGTGTCGGGGGGGAGTGGGGGTGGTGGTGGGTTCAGGGACACAGTCTCGGGGGGGAGTGGGGGGGGTGGTGGGTTTCAGGGACACAGTCTCGGGGGGAGTGGGGGGGGGTGGTGGGTTCAGGGACACAGTCTCGGGGGGGAGTGGGGGGGTGGTGGGTTCAGGGACACAGTCTCGGGGGGGGAGTGTGGGGTGTGGGGGCTTCAGGGACACAGTCCCGGGGGGGAGTGGGGGGGCTGGGGGGTTCAGGGACACAGTCTCGGGGGGGGTGGGGGGGTGTGGGGTTCAGGGACACAGTCTCGGGGGGGAGTGGGGGGGTGGGGGGGTTCAGGGACACAGTCTCGGGGGGAGTGGGGAGGTGGGGGGTTCAGGGACACAGTCTCGGGGGGTAGTGGGGGGGTGGTGGGTTCAGGTACACAGTCTCGGGGGTGAGTGGGGGGGGTGGGGGGTTCAGGGACACAGTCTCGGGGGGGAGTGGGGGGAGGTGGTGGGTTCAGGGACACAGTCTCGGGGGGGAGTGGGGGGGGGTGGTGGGTTCAGCGACACAGTCTCGGGGGGGGAGTGGGGGGGGTGGTGGGTTCAGGGACACAGTCTCGGGGGGGGAGTGGGGGGGGGGTGGTGGGTTCAGGGACACAGTCTCGGGGGGGGGAGTGGGGGGGGTGGTGGTTTCAGGGACACAGTCTCGGGGGGGAGTGGGGGGGTGGTGGGTTCAGGGACACAGTCTCGGGGGGGAGTGGGGGTGGTGGTGGGTTCAGGGACACAGTCTCGGGGGGGGAGTGGGGGGGGGGTGGGGGTTTCAGGGACACAGTCTCGGGGGGGGAGTGGGGGGGGGTGGGGGGTTCAAGGACACAGTCTCGGGGGGGGAGTGGGGGGGGGTGGGGGGTTCAGGGACACAGTCTCGGGGGGGAGTGGGGGGGGTGGGGGGGTTCAGGGACACAGTCTCGGGGGGGGAGTGGGGGGGGGTGGGGAGTTCAGGGACACAGTCTCGGGGGGGAGTGGGGGGGGGTGGGGGGTTCAGGGACACAGTCTCGGGGGGGAGTTGGGGGGGGTGGGGGGTTCAGGGACACAGTCTCGGGGGGGAGTGGGGGGGGGTCGGGGGTTCAGGGACACAGTCTCGGGGGGTTTTGGGGGGGGTGGGGGGTTCAGAGACACAGTCTCGGGGGGGGAGTGGGGGGGTGGTGGGTTCAGGGACACAGTCTCGGTGGGGGAGTGTGGGGGTGGGGGGTTCAGGGACACAGTCTCGGGGGGGGAGTGTGGGGTTGTGGTGGGTTCAGGGACACAGTCTCGGGGGGGAAGGGGGGGGGTGGTGGGTTCAGGGACACAGTCTCGGGGGGGAGTGGAGGGGGTGGGGGGTTCAGGGACACAGTCTCGGGGGGAGTGGGGGGGGGTGGGGGGTTCAGGGACACAGTCTCGGGGGGGAGTGGGGGTGGTTGGGGGTTCAGGGACACAGTCTCGGGGGGGAGTGGGGGGGGGTGGGGGGTTCTGGGACACAGTCTCGGGGGGGAGTGGGGGGGGTGGTGGGTTCAGGGACACAGTCTCGGGGGGGGAGTGGGGGGAGTGGGGGGTTCAGGGACACAGTCTCGGGGGGAGTGGGGGGGTTCAGGGACACAGTCTCGGGGGGGAGTGGGGGGTTCAGGGACACAGTCTCGGGGGGGAGTGGGGGGGTCAGGGACACAGTCTCGGGGGGGAGTGGGGGGGTCAGGGACACAGTCTCGGGGGGGGAGTGGGGGGGTCAGGGACACAGTCTCGGGGGGGAGTGGGGGGGTCAGGGACACAGTCTCGGGGGGGAGTGGGGGGGTCAGGGACACAGTCTCGGGGGGGAGTGGGGGGGTCAGGGGGCACAGTCTCGGGGGGTTTGGGGGGGTCAGGGACACAGTCTCGGGGGGGGAGTGGGGGGGTCAGGGACACAGTCTCGGGGGGCAGTGGGGGGGGGTCAGGGACACAGTCTCGGGGGGGAGTGGGGGGGTCAGGGACACAGTCTCGGGGGGGAGTGGGGGGGTCAGGGACACAGTCTCGGGGGGGAGTGGGGGGTTCAGGGACACAGTCTCGGGGGGGAGTGGGGGGGTCAGGGACACAGTCTCGGGGGGGAGTGGGGGGGTCAGGGACACAGTCTCGGGGGGGGAGTGGGGGGGTCAGGGACACAGACTCGGGGGGGAGTGGGGGGGGTGGTGGGTTCAGGGACACAGTCTCGCGTGGGAGTGGGGGGGGTGGTGGGTTCAGGGACACAGTCTCGGGGGGGGAGTGGGGGGGGGTGGTGGGTTCAGGGACACAGTCTCGGGGGGGTGTGGGGGGGGTGGTGGGTTCAGGGACAAAATCTCGGGGGGGAGTGGGGGTGTGGTGGGTTCAGGGACAAAGTCTCGGGGGGGAGTGGGGGGGGTGGTGGGTTCAGGGACACAGTCTCGGGGGGGAGTGGGGGGGGTGGTGGGTTCAGGGACAAAGTCTCGGGGGGGAGTGGGGGGGGGTGGGGGGTTCAGGGACACAGTCTCGGGGGGGAGTGGGGGGGGGTGGGGGGTTCAGGGACACAGTCTCGGGGGGGGGTGGGGGGGTGGGGGGTTCAGGGACACAGTCTCGGGGGGAGTGGGGGGGGAGTGGGGGTGTTCCGGGACACAGTCTCGGGGGGGTGTGGGGGTGTTCAGGGACACAGTCTCGGGGGGGAGTGGGCGGGTCAGGGACACAGTCTCGGGGGGAGTGGGGGGGTTCAGGGACACAGTCTCGGGGGGAGTGGGGGGTTCAGGGACACAGTCTCGGCGGGGAGTGGGGGGGGTCAGGGAAACAGTCTCGGGGGGGAGTGGGGGGGGTCAGGGACACAGTCTCGGAGGGGAGTGTGGGGGTCAGGGACACAGTCTCGGGGGGGGAGTGGGGGGGTCAGGGGACACAGTCTCGGGGGGGAGTGTGTGGGTCAGGGACACAGTCTCGGGGGGGAGTGGGGGGGTCAGGGACACAGTCCTCGGGGGGGAGTGGGGGGGTCAGGGACACAGTCTCGGGGGGGAGTGGGGGGGTCAGGGACACAGTCTCGGGGGGGGAGTGGGGGGGGTCAGGGACACAGTCTCGGGGGGGAGTGGGGGGGGTCAGGGACTCAGTCTCGGGGGGGAGTGGGGGGGTCAGGGACACAGTCTCGGGGGGGAGTGGGGGGGGCCAGGGACACAGTCTCGGGGGGGAGTGGGGGGGGCCAGGGACACAGTCTCGGGGGAGAGTGGGGGGGCCAGGGACACAGTCTCGGGGGGGGAGTGGGGGGTTCAGGGACACAGTCTCGGTGGGGAGTGGGGGGGTCAGGGACACAGTCTCGGGGGGGAGTGGGGGGGGTCAGGGACACAGTCTCGGGGGGGAGTGGGGGGGTCAGGGACACAGTCTCGGGGGGGAGTGGGGGGGGTCAGGGACACAGTCTCGGGGGGGAGTGGGGGGGTCAGGGACACAGTCTCGGGGGGGGAGTGGGGGGGGGTGGTGGGTTCAGGGACACAGTCTCGCGTGGGAGTGGGGGGGTGGTGGGTTCAGGGACACAGTCTCGGGGGGGAGTGGGGGGGGTGGTGGGGTTCAGGGACGCAGTCTCGGGGGGGGGTGTGGGGGGGGGTGGTGGGTTCAGGGACAAAGTCTCGGGGGGGGAGTGGGGGGGGTGGTGGGTTCAGGGACAAAGTCTCGGGGGGGAGTGGGGGGGGTGGTGGGTTCAGGGACACAGTCTCGGGGGGGAGTGGGGGGGTGGTGGGTTCAGGGACAAAGTCTCGGGGGGGAGTGGGGGGGGTGGTGGGTTCAGGGACAAAGTCTCGGGGGGGGAGTGGGGGGGGTGGGGGGTTCAGGGACACAGTCTCGGGGGGGGAGTGGGGGGGGGTGGGGGGGTTCAGGGACACAGTCTCGGGGGGGGGTGGGGGGGGGTGGGGGGTTCAGGGACACAGTCTCGGGGGGGGGGTGGGGGGGAGTGGGGGGTTCAGGGACACAGTCTCGGGGGGAGTGGGGGGGTTCAGGGACACAGTCTCGGGGGGGAGTGGGGGGGTTCAGGGACACAGTCTCGGGGGGGGAGTGGGGGGGGTTCAGGGACACAGTCTCGGCGGGGAGTGGGGGGGTTCAGGGACACAGTCTCGGGGGGGGAGTGGGGGGGTCAGGGACACAGTCTCGGGGGGGAGTGTGGGGGGTCAGGGACACAGTCTCGGGGGGAGTGGGGGGGGTCAGGGACACAGTCTCGGGGGGGGAGTGGGGGGGTCAGGGACACAATCTCGGGGGGGAGTGGGGGGGGTCAGGGACACAGTCTCGGGGGGGAGTGGGGGGGGTCAGGGACTCAGTCTCGGGGGGGAGTGGGGGGGTCAGGGACACAGTCTCGGGGGGGAGTGGGGGGGCCAGGGACACAGTCTCGGGGGGGAGTGGGGGGGCCAGGGACACAGTCTCGGGGGGGAGTGGGGGGGGCCAGGGACACAGTCTCGGGGGGGGAGTGGGGGGGCCAGGGACACAGTCTCGGGGGGGAGTGGGGCCAGGGACACAGTCTCGGGGGGGAGTGGGGGGGGCCAGGGACACAGTCTCGGGGGGGGAGTGGGGGGGTCAGGGGCACAGTCTCGGGGGGGAGTGGGGGGGTCAGGGGCACAGTCTCGGGGGGGAGTGGGGGGGGTCAGGGGCACAGTCTCGGGGGGGAGTGGGGGGGGTCAGGGGCACAGTCTCGGGGGGGAGTGGGGGGGTCAGGGGCACGGTCCTCGGGGGGGAGTGGGGGGGCTCAGGGGCACGGTCTCGGGGGGGAGTGGGGGGCTCAGGGGCACGGTCTCGGGGGGGAGGTGGGGGGGCTCCACGGTCTCGGGGGGGAGTGGGGGGCTCAGGGGCACGGTCTCGGGGGGGGAGTGGGGGGGCTCAGGGGCACGGTCTCGGGGGGGAGTGGGGGGGCTCAGGGGCACGGTCTCGGGGGGGAGTGGGGGGGCTCAGGGGCACGGTCTCGGGGGGGAGTGGGGGGGCTCAGGGGCACGGTCTCGGGGGGGAGTGGGGGGCGTCAGGGCACGGTCTCGGGGGGGAGTGGGGGGGGTCAGGGGCACGGTCTCGGGGGGGAGTGGGGGGGTCAGGGGCACGGTCTCGGGGGGGAGTGGGGGGGTCAGGGGCACGGTCTCGGGGGGGAGTGGGGGGGGTCAGGGGCACGGTCTCGGGGGGGAGTGGGGGGGTCAGGGGCACGGTCTCGGGGGGGAGTGGGGGGGTCAGGGGCACGGTCTCGGGGGGGAGTGGGGGGGTCAGGGGCACGGTCTCGGGGGGGAGTGGGGGGGTCAGGGGCACGGTCTCGGGGGGGAGTGGGGGGGTCAGGGGCACGGTCTCGGGGGGGAGTGGGGGGGTCAGGGGCACGGTCTCGGGGGGGAGTGGGGGGGGTCAGGGGCACGGTCTCGGGGGGGAGTCGGGGGGGGTCAGGGGCACGGTCTCGGGGGGGAGTGGGGGGGTCAGGGGGCACGGTCTCGGGGGGAGTGGGGGGGTCAGGGGCACGGTCTCGGGGGGGAGTGGGGGGGTCAGGGGCACGGTCTCGGGGGGGAGTGGGGGGGTCAGGGGCACGGTCTCGGGGGGGAGTGGGGGGGTCAGGGGCACGGTCTCGGGGGGGAGTGGGGGGGTCAGGGGCACGTCTCGGGGGGAGTGGGGGGGTCAGGGGCACAGTCTCGGGGGGGAGTGGGGGGGTCAGGGGCACAGTCTCGGGGGGGAGTGGGGGGGTCAGGGGCACAGTCTCGGGGGGGAGTGGGGGGGTCAGGGGCACAGTCTCGGGGGGGAGTGGGGGGGTCAGGGGCACAGTCTCGGGGGGGAGTGGGGGGGTCAGGGGCACAGTCTCGGGGGGAGTGGGGGGGTCAGGGGCACAGTCTCGGGGGGGAGTGGGGGGGTCAGGGGCACAGTCTCGGAGGGGAGTGGGGGGGTCAGGGGCACAGTCTCGGGGGGGAGTGGGGGGGTCAGGGGCACAGTCTCGGGGGGAGTGGGGGGGTCAGGGGCACAGTCTCGGGGGGAGTGGGGGGTCAGGGGCACAGTCTCGGGGGGAGTGGGGGGGTCAGGGGCACAGTCTCGGGGGGAGTGGGGGGGTCAGGGGCACAGTCTCGGGGGGGAGTGGGGGGGTCAGGGGCACAGTCTCGGGGGGGAGTGGGGGGGTCAGGGGCACAGTCTCGGGGGGAGTGGGGGGGTCAGGGGCACAGTCTCGGGGGAGTGGGTGGGGGGTTCAGGGACACAGTCTCGGGGGGGAGTGGGGGGGGGGGGTGGGTGGGTGGGGGGTTCAGGGACACAGTCTCGGGGGGGAGTGGGGATGGGGGGTGGGGTGGGTGGGTGGTGGGTTCAGGGACACAGTCTCGGGGGGGAGTGGGGGTGGGGGGGGGTGGGTGGGTGGGGGGTTCAGGGACACAGTCTCGGGGGGGAGTGGGGGGGGGGGTGGGTGGGTGGTGGGTTCAGGGACACAGTCTCGGGGGGGAGTGGGGGGGGGTGTGGGGGGGTGGGGGGTTCAGGGACGCAGTCTCGGGGGGGAGTGGGGGGGGTTGGGTAGGGCGGTGGGTTTAGGGACGTAGTCTCGGGGGGGTGTGGGGGGGGTGTGGGAGGGCGGTGGGTTTAGGGACGTAGTCTCGGGGGGGTGTGGGGGGGGTGTGGGAGGGCGGTGGGTTTAGGGACGCAGTCTCGGGGGGGTGTGTGGGGGGTGTGGGAGGGCGGTGGGTTTAGGGACGCAGTCTCGGGGGGGAGTTGGGGGGGGGTGGGTGGGCGGTGGGTTTAGGGACGCAGTCTCGGGGGGGAGTGGGGGGGGGTGGGTGGGCGGTGCGTTCAGGGACACAGTCTCGGGGGGGAGTGGGGGGGGTGTGGGTGGGCGGTGGGTTTAGTGACGCAGTCTCCGGGTGGTGGGGGGGGGGTTGAGTGGGTGGTGGATTTAGGGACATAGTCTCGGGGGGGAGTGGGGGGGGGTGTGGGTGGGTGTTTGGTTTAGGGACACAGTCTCGGGGGGGTGTGTGAGGGTTGTGGGTGGGTGGTGGGTTTAGGGGACATAGTCTCGGGGGGGAGGGGGGGGGTGTGGGTGGGTGGTGGGTTTAGGGACATAGTCTCGGGGTGGTGGGGGGGGGTGGGGTTGGTGCTGAAATCCAAATAGAGGTTTGCACAATTCTTTCTGTATCTGCTCAACCAAATTTGTGCAACTGGAGATAACAAGATGTTTGATCATTCACTTCAGTCATTAGTCGTGACAAAACATTAATCTGAAACCCCCTGACCGACCATACAGAATAGCTGACGTTAACCTTGTGTCTAAAACTTACTGTGTGGAGTTTAATGAGCGATCATGAAGGTGGTTTCTCCAAACCTCCTAGGGTTTCCTTCCTTCCTTCTCTCCCTCTCTAATTCCATTCACCTGCTCCGAGTGTGCGAAGGGTTTCACTCGGTCATCTGACCTGCTAACACACCAGCGACTTCACACTGGGGAGAGGCTGTACAGCTGTACTTCCTGTGGAAAGAGATTCAGGTCTTCATTCAGCCTCATTGTACACCAGCGACTTCACACTGGGGAGAGGCCATTCACCTGCTCCAAGTGTGGGAAGGAATTCACTCAGTCATCCAACTTGCTGAGACACCAGCGAGTTCACAAGTGACTACAGAAGTTGGATTCTGCAGTTATTACTGCTGTGTCTGGAATTCGCTGCTAGAGGAGGTTGTGGAAACAGGTACGATAGTGATGTTTAAGAGGCAGCTTGCCAAATACATGAATAGAATGGGAATAGAGGGATACGGACCCCGGAAGTGCAAAATGTTTCAGTTGACGGGCAATATGATCGGCACAGGCTTGGAGGGCCGAAGGGCCTGTTCCTGTGCTGTACTTTTCTTTGTTCTTTGTTAATCACATCCAGGGCTGAACCATGTTCATTCTGACAGTTGGGGTTTGTTTCTGCTGATGTTAAAAATCCCTGTTACTGGGCTGGAGTTTAATATTCTGGATCATTTGCTGGTTGTGTTCTCGGGGCTGCAGTGTCCCTTTAAGAACCGCTGTCTCTGATCCTTCCCCGTAATTCAGGAACTCTCATTAGAAATTAGTTTACCACAAGAGGGGGAGCCAATCCAATAGCGATATTGTCACTAGACTAGTAATTCAGAGATAAAAACAGAAAATACTGGAAAATCTCAGCTGGTCTGACATCATCTGTGGAGTGAGAAACACAGTTAATACTTTGAGTCTGTTTGACCCTTCTTCAGAGCTAAAGAGAAGTAGAAATGTGACAAAATGTATACAGGTTTAAGGTGGTTGCAGGGGTGGAGCAGGTGAAGCTGGATCGAGGGCCAGCGATAGGTGGGGCTAAGGAGAGATTGACAAAGATGTCATGGACAAAATGAAAGACGTTGTAAAAGGGAATAAAACACGAATAAATGAATAAAAATGACAATAAGTGGATAAAAAATAAAATAAAATTTTTTTAATGGGTGAAAAAGGGAGGAGGATAGAGGAAAGAGTAGATGCCATGAAGTTGTTGAACTCGATGTTAAATCCAGAAGGCTGTAAAGTGCCTAATCGGAAGAGGAGGTGCCGTTCCTCCAGTTTGCGTTAAGATTCAATGGAACATTGCAGCAGGCCAAGGACAGACATGTGGGCATGAGAACAGGGTGGTGTGTTGAATTGGCAAGCGACAGGGAGGTCTGTGTCATGATTGTGGACAGACCAAAGGTGTTCCTCAAAGCAGTCACCCTGTCTGCATTTGGTCTCTCCAATGTAGAGGAAACCGCATTGGGAGCAGAAAATGCAGTAGACTAAATTGAGGGAAGTGCAAGTGAAGTGCTGCTTCTCTGAAGAGGAGTATTTGGCCCCTTGGACAGTGAGAAAGGAGGTGATAAAGGTGCTGGTGTTGCACCTTTCACGATTGCATGCGAAGGTGCCTTGAGAAGGGGATGAGGTGTTCGGAGTGATGGAGGAGTTGACCAGGGTGTCCCAGAATAGTCCCTATGAAATGCTGATGGGGTTGGTGAGGGGAAGATGTGTTTGGTGGTGGCATCATGCTGGAGTTGGCAGAAGTGACGGAGGATGATCCTCTGAATGTGGAGGCTGGTGGGGTGAAAAGTGAGGACAAGGGAGACCCTATCATGGCTCCTTCCTTAGTGACTGTCTCCGTCTGACTTACCCCGTGTGGATTCAATTGAAGTTGCATCCCTCATGTTTTGAATCCACCCAGGAAGACAGGTATCTCCGGGACATAGAATGCTCCTCGCACTGCTGTTCTCACTTCACTTTGAGATCCACACTCAGTGCCATGCACCACCATATGTACACACTCGATCTTTCCCTCCAGCAGCACCGACCCATCCAATCTCAAAGCTCTCCTTAACGCCAGTTTAATTTATTTATCACTTCCAGAACCATGATTGGGTTGCTCTCCCCCTCACTTTTCCCCCACCAGCCTCCGCTTTTAAAGGATCACAGTGATTCATAGTGATGTTCAAAAGAACACAAGAAATTGGAGCAGGGATAGACCATTGATTGATAGACCAATGATTGAACCTGCTCCAACATTGAATGATCTTCCAGCTCCACTCTACTTTCACCTTACCTCCATATCCATTGATTCCATGAGTGTCCAAGTATTTATGGCTTTCCACCTTGAATGCTCTTATGATGGAGAACGATGGATTCAATTCAAGTTTTAATCTGGAAAATGCACAAACAAGGTGCACATGAATTGAAAATTCACTTCATCACTGCTTGACAATCATGTTAACTGAACTTTCCACTGGCCCCGTGCTAAAGTCTGGTCGTTCTCTGACTGTTTAAAAATAAGAGATCACCTCTTTAAAATGGAGAAGAGGTGATTTTTTCTCTCTCAGAGGATCGTGATTCTTTGGAACTCTCTTCCTGAAAGTGTGGTGGAAGCAGAATCTTTGAATATTTTTAAGGCAGAGGTGGATAGATTCTTGATGAGCAAGGGGGGGTGATATATTATTGGCGGGAAGAGGGATGCAGATTTGAGGTGACTGCCAGATCAGCCATGATCTTATTAAAAGGTAGAACAGGCTCAAGGGGGCATATACCCCTTCTCCTTGCTCCTACTGCTTGTTCATATGTTCATATGTTCGTCCTTTACTAACAAAAACTAAGTTTAAAAGTTCTATTTACGGGAAGAAATATTTGGTTCGCACTGCAGACTAAGACTCCAGAGAGTTCACACTGAACTGTAGAGGATTGTTCTGCTATTTGCACCCAGGACAGAACTATAGCAGAAACCCATGCACTTTGTTTGTTATATCAATTGATAAATAATGTTATATCTTGACTCTGGCATCCAGTCATCATCGGATCACAAACCATAATTTGCTGTGCAAAAGAAAAGGGCTTTCAATGGCGGCGGGACCACCCAGCATTCAAATGGGAGAAGAATGTGCCCTATCCTCAAAACAGCAGCTCCCTGCACATGCGCATTTCGTCTGTTTCATGAGCATGCGCAGTGCTGGGCTGTGACTGAAGCTGCTCAGAGCGGGTGAGAGAATGTTGAGTGGAGCAAACTAACAGAGTTAGTGGGTGTGTGAGGAGGAATGGAGCCAGCGGAGTGGGCAGGGAGGCTTCATAAAGACATAGTGCAGGCCTCAGAACCCAAATAACAAGGTACCGGTCTTGTGTTTGCAGAAAACAGGCTGAAAAAGTCTGGATTTCTCCCTTTGCCAGGCCCAGGGTAACGGCCGCCATCTTTATAGGGGGCAATGTGCAGCACAGCGCATGCGCGGTCATCCTGGTCCAGGTAGCAGGAGAAGAGAATGTTGTGAATTTCTATCCTGGACTGACAGGGATGGATTTTGGAAACTCCTTTTACAGGGGGTTAGAAGGGGAGGATTTACACACAGCAAACTCAAACCAAGAGAAATGTTTGTCTCTTCTC
This sequence comes from Isurus oxyrinchus, assembly GCA_026770705.1. Taxonomy (NCBI): domain Eukaryota; kingdom Metazoa; phylum Chordata; class Chondrichthyes; order Lamniformes; family Lamnidae; genus Isurus; species Isurus oxyrinchus. The sequence continues at coordinate 15,142 of JANJGN010000038.1, forward strand.
AGTTTCTAATCTTGAACTTACAGTCTCCTTTTCCAATTCCTTTTACAGCAGGGCGGTAGAACTGAACCCAGCCAGAGCAGAGGGAGAGAGAAAACTGGGAGAGGAAAGAAATGGTGAAGATTGGATCTCTTGGTTTGGATTTCTCATCACAGGAAGGAGAGTGTGTGTGGGACTGTGATTTACAGTTTGGGATGGGGGAGGGGAGCTGAGAGGAAGAAATATTGTGTAGCAAGTGGAATTGTCAATTACTAATTTCCATGCTGGACTGACAGTGATGACTTTTATTAACTCCTTTTACAGGGTCTTAGAAGGGAAGGATTTTCAGATGCTAAACATCATCAAATATTAAGATTTGTAGATTGGAAATGTAAACCAAACATCACTTCAACATCTGACTGAGTCACTCGATTCATCAAGACCTGAATAGAATTGACCTTTGAATGTGGAAGGGGAAATGTTTGTCTGTTCTTTCTGTGGGAAAAGATTTCAAACCTCAGTGTGACTGGGAAAGCACCGAGACACACACACACACCCGACTGAGAGTGTTCCAGTGAACTCACTGCGGAAAGAGCTTTAACCAGTTACACAGCCTGAAGAAACATTGCACCATTCACAGTGGGGAGAAACTGTACACGTGTTCTGTGTGTGGATGAGAAAATGTGAGAATGGTGTGAAGCTATTCAGTTATCCATCCCAGCTGGAATTTCATTGACGCACTCACACTGGGGCCAACACCATGGTGAAACCGTGGGAATGTGGGGACTGTGGGAAAGGATTCAATTATCCATCTCTGCTGAGAAGCCATCAATGTATTCACACTGGAGAGAAGCCGTTCACCTGCTCCGTGTGTGGCAAGGGATTCACTCAGTCATCCACTCTGCTGACACATCAGCGAGGTCACACTGGGGAGAGGCCCTTCAGCTGCACTTACTGTGGTAACAGGTTCAGGTCTTCATCCCACCTGAGTGGACACCAGCGATTTCACACTGGGGACAGGCCATTCACCTGCTCCGTGTGTGGAAAGGGATTCACTGTGCCCTCCAACCTAGTAAAACACCAGCAAATTCACACTGAGGAGAGGCTGTTCAGCTGCAGTTCCTGTGGAAAGAAGTTCAGGCATTCCTCCGACCTCACTGCACACCAGCGAGTTCACGCTGGGGAGAAACCATTCATCTGCTCTGTGTGTGCGAAGGGATTCACTCAGTCAGCCAGCCTTCAGTCACACCAGCGAGTTCACACTGGGGAGAAACCATTCACCTGCTCTGTGTGTGCGAAGGATTCACTCAGTCAGCCAGCCTTAAGTCACACCAGCAAGTTCACACCAGCAAGTTCACACTGGGGAGAAGCCATTCAGCTGCACTTCCTGTGGAAAGAGGTTCAGGTCTCCATCTAATCTTAAAGTACACAAGCGAGTTCACACTGGGGAGAGGCCATTCACCTACACTGTGTGTGGGAAGGGATTCACTCAGTCAGCCAACCTGCTGTCACACCAGCGAATTCACAAGTGACTGCAGGGATTGGATTTTGCTGTTATTGCTGCTGTTAGTCACATCCAGGATAGTCACATCAGATAGTATTAGCTTTGATTCTGCTGATATTAACAACCCTATAACTGGCTGGAGTTTAATTTTCTGGATCTGTCACTGATTATCTGAGCTGCAGTGTCCCTTTTTAAAAGCACCATCTGTGATCTTTCCTCTTAATTCAAGAACTTGATTACAATAAAATTATGAATTTTTACTTCAATCCTAAACTGACTTTTGGAGCAAAGACTACAATTCAGTGTCTGAGAGGTTCCACTGATTAACATCTCCAGTTAGAGAGTGCTGATTAATCCTTGCTGACAATTCTTACTGACTTGTACATTCCACACAGAGATACCTCCATGATGAAATTAATTTATCAAGGAACATAAGCAAAACAATAAAATATTTTACATGCACATCGATAAAAGCTTCAGCAGTCAACACTGATATTGTTGAATCTTGGAAGGCGCTGAGTTCAATCATTTCTGACACAGCAGCAGCAACATTTGGGAAAGGTGGAGCCCACAACAAAGACTGGTTTGAGACCCACTCAGCAGAGATGAATCTGTCATTGAAGCAAAAAGCAAAGCCTGCCTGATTACAACATAAACCCAACAACTAGAACATTATGTAACTTGCAAGTAGCTAAGACAATTGTTAAAAGACAGGGAGATACTATGTAAATAAACACTGGAACAGCCGATGTCAAGAAATCCAAACTGCCTGTGACAATGGAAATCTACGTGGTGTGTATGATGGGATCAGGAGGGCGCTTGGTCTGACCATCACCAAATGGAGGTGAAGTTCTCACTGACAGACGTAAACAGATGTCCCATTGGGTTGAAACTGCTGTGAGCTGTACTCCTGTGAGAAGGACATCTCCCAGTCTCTGTTTGACTCCCTCCTGCAGCTTCCTGTCATGGTTGGGTTGGACGAGGAACCCTCATCACGTGAGCTCGAAAAGGCCATTGATTGTTTAGCAAGCAGAAAGACACCCGGCAAGGATGGAATTCCAGCTGAACTGCTCTAGCCCAGAAAGTCCCATCGACTGTCACAGCTTCATGAGCTCCTCCTTCTCTGTTGGGAGGTAGGATCCATTCCACACGACACGTGTGTGATTGAAGAATGATTACAATATACTAAATGAAAGGTGACAGAGGAGATTGCAACAACTACAGGGACATCTCACTCCTCAGCATCACAGGGACGACCTTCACTAGGGTCAGGCTTAAAAGACTCCATCTACTTGCAGACCGAGTGTATCCAGAAGCACAGTGCGGTTTCTGTGCTGGCAGATCTACAGTGGACATGATCTTCTCCATATGCCAGCTACAAGAGAAGTTTACAATTGGGATTGAATCTAAAAACCACTGCCAGCTTCTGTGCTGAGAAAAGTGAAAGATTATAATGACTGAGTGAAAGTAAACCTTTAAGTATGAATCGCAATGAACTTGTACAATTGTAAAAGACATTGAAAAGTTGGATTCCCTAAAGATAAGCTTCAGCCTTGAGGTTGTGTTCCGGAGCTCACAAGCTGTGGGAAGCTCCACCCTCTTTAACTCTTTTCAGTCTCAGGGTTGAAGCTCCTTTTGGCTGTGAAAGTGAAATTTTTCAGTTTTATTTTTCTTCAGTTTTATTACTGTCATTTAGAAAGGTGTCTGAAGGAAGAAGAAAATAATAACATTTTGAAAAAGCTGATAAAAATATCAAGAGAATTGGAAAAACAAAGACTGAAATGGGGTTTGGTTCATCCTTGATCTGAAAATGAAGTTACATAAAGTTGACACAAGTGTGCACATTTGAGAATGTTTCTTCAGCCCCTTTACTAACAAGCTGAGAAGTTAACCCTTTCCACTGACAGCACGGTGACAATGTAAACAAAAGGCTTTGCTTTTTAAAGATTTGCCTTCATCCCATTTGTTATAATTCAGGACAAAGTGTCTGAGAACAGGAGATATGGGAGTGATCTACAATCTGATTGCAAGTATCTGTACTTCTGTCTCTGATCTACAAACACCATATTATGTGAGTATTAAATGGGACAGTAAAGTTCCTCCAGTGCTCCTGAATGAGATAGAATAGTTATTCATGAAATGATGCATTTAGAATAAAAGATAAAGAAAATCACACCACCAGTTGGGAAATGGAATAATTCACCTGGGTATAGCTCAATGGAATAATCAATCTAATGTACATGTACATTCTAGTGAAAGTCAGGGAAGTGTAGATGAGAACAGTAAACAGAGATTTCTATTGGTGATATTTGTGTCCTTGTCTCTGTATTTTAAAAGAAACTGAATTTGATAGTCTGGCCACTATCAGAGACTCCAGAAACAGGCAGGGTTAGATCAGCAAAGATCTTCAGGCAGACACCCCATTGATATTTTGATAAGATCACCTGAAAGACCAAGAGTAACTTGCGTAGGTTGGCACATGCAGCATGGTATTGGGATACTGCGTGAGTGTGCAGATGTGATATGTCCCGTGTGGTGTAATTAACACGTGGAAATGCATGGTGACCCTGTACTGAAGAGCAGGTCCCAGACATGCCCAGCTACTCGACAACAGAACAACATGGAGTGATTATTGTGGAAAATTGAATGAGACATTTTAAATCATCAGGACATTAACACACACTCCATAGTGAAACTAACTAAAAAACAATCAGCATTGAATTAAACACACTCGTATCTATTAAATGGAATGAAGTTAAATTGAAGAGGGAAATAGAATCTGGATTTAGAAAACATCCACAAGGTGGATGCAGGTGAACAGAGAGCCAGAGAATCTTTAAAGTCCGTGCATGAACTTCTGTTTGAACCACATATATTTACGACGTGCCAATAATTTAGAATTGTGAGAGATGATCAACAGGTGGGGAGGATGAATCTGTAAGACCATAAGACATAGGAGCAGAAATTAGGCCATTCGGCCCATCGAGTCTGCTCTACCATTCAATCATGGCTGATAAGTTTCTCAACCCCATTCTCCTGCCTTCTCCCCGTAACCTTTGATCCCCTTACCAATCAAGAACCTATCTATCTCAGTCTTAAATACACTCAATGACCTGGCATCCACAGCCTTCTGTGGCAATGAATTCCATAGATTTGCCACTCTCTGGCTAAAGATGTTTCTCCTCATCTCTGTTCTAAAAGGTCTTCCCTTTACTCTGAGGCTGTGCCCTCATGTCGTAGTCTCTCCTACTAATGGAAACATCCTCCCCACGTCCACTCTATCCAGGCCTTTCAGTATTCTGTAAGTTTCAATCAGATCCCCCCTCATCCTTCTAAACTCCATCGAGTATAGACCCAGAGTCCTCAAAGTTACTCATATGTTAAGCCTTTCATTCCTGGGATCATTCTCGTGAACCTCCTCTGGACCCTCTCCAGGGCCAGCACATCCTTCCTGAGATATGGGGCCCAAAATTGCTCACAATATTCTAAATGTAGTCTGACCAGAGCTTTATAAAGCCTCAGCAGCATATCCCTGCTTTTATATTCTAGTTCTCTCAAAATAAATGCCAACATTGCATTTGCCTACCTAACTACGGACTCAACCTGCAAGTTAACCTTCAGAGAATCCTGGACTAGGACACCCAAGTCCCTTTGCACTCCAGATTTCTGAATTCTCTCCCCATTTAGAAAATAGTCTATGCCTCTATTCTTCCTACCAAAGTGCATGACCTCACACTTCCCCACGTTGTATTCCATCTGCCACTTCTTTGCCCATTCTCCTAACCTGTCCAAATCCTTCTGCAGCCTCCCCACCTCCTCAATACTACCTGTCCCTCCACCTATCTTTGTATCATCTGCAAACTTAGCCAGGGTGCCCTCAGTTCCTTCATCTAGATCATTAATGTATAAAGTGAAAAGTTGTGGTCCCAACACTGACCCCTGCGGAACTCCACTAGTCACCGGCCGCCATCCTGAGAAGGACACCCTTATCCCCACTCTCTGCCTCCTGCCAGACAGCCAATCTTCTATCCATGCCAGTACTTTGCCTCTAACACCATGGGCTCTTATCTTACTGAGCAGCCTCCTGTGCGGCACCTTGTCAAAGGCCTTCTGGAAGTCCAAGTAGATAACATCCATTGGCTCTCCTTTGTCTGACCTACTCATTACCTCCTCAAAGAATTCTAACAGATTTGTCAGGCATGACCTCCCCTTGATGAAACTATGCTGACTTTGCCCGATTTTACCATGCACTTCCAAATATTCTGAAATCTCATCCTTAATAATGGACTCTAAAATCTTACCAACGACCGAGGTCAGGCTAATTGGGCTATAATTTCCCGTCTTTTGCCTCACTCCCTTCTTAAACGGGGGGGTTACATTAGCAATTTTGCAGTCCTCTGGGACCTCCCTGACTCCAGTGATTCCTGAAAGATCGCCACTAACTCTTCATATCTCCTTCAGAACTCTGGGGTGTAATCCATCTGGTCCAGGTGATTTATCCACCTTCAGACCTTTCAGTTTTCCTAGCACCTTCACCTTGGTAATGGCCACCGTACTCACCTCTGCCCCCCGACTCTCTTGAACCTTGGGGATGTTACTCATGTCTTCCACCGTGAAGACTGATGTAAAGTACCTATTCAGTTCCTCCGCCATTTCTTTGTTCCCCACTACTAATTCTCCAGTGTCATTTTCCAGCAGCCCAATGTCCACTTTTGCCTCTCTCTTAACGTTTATATATCTAAAAACACTCTTGCAATCTTCTTCTATATTACTGGTTAGTTTACCCTCATATTTAATCTCCTCCCTCATTTCTTTTTTAGTTGTCCTCTGTTGGTCTTTGCAGGCTTCCCAATCCCCTGGTTTCCCACTGCTCTTCACCGCATTGTATGCTTTCTCGTTAGCTTTTATGCTGTTCCTGACTTCCCTTGTCAGCCATGGTTGCCTCGTCCTCCCTTTAGTATGCTTCTTCTTCCTAGGGATGAATTTTTGCTGTGTCTCCCAAATTACTTCCAGAAACTCCTGCCATTGCTGTTACACTGTCTTTCCGGCTAGGTTCATCTCCCAGTCAATTCTGGCCAGCTCCTCCCTCATGCTGCTGTATTTGATTTTATTCAACTATAATACCGTTACATCTGATTTCAGCTTTTCCCTCTCAAATTTCAGGGTAAATGTTATCATAATATGGTCCTAAGGGTTCCTTCACCTTAAGCTCCCTTATCAAATCTGCCTCATTACACATCACTAAATCTAGAATTGCCTGTTCCCTAGTGGGCTCCACCACAAGCTGCTCCAAAAAGCCATCTCGTAGACATTCTCCAAATTCCTTTCCTTAGGATCCACTACCAACCTGATTTTCCCAGTCTACTTGCATATTGGAATCCCCCATGATCACTGTAACCTTGCCTTTCTTGTATGCCTTTTCTATCTCCTGGTACATCTTGTGTCCCACATCCTGACTACAGTCCAGAGGCCATAACTCCCATTATGTTTTCTTTACCTTTTAAGTTCTTCAACTCTACCCACACAGATTCTACATCTTCTGACCCTACTTCATTTCTTGCTATCGATTTAATTTCATTTCTTACTAACAAAGCAACCCCACCCTTCTGCCAAACTGCCTATCTTTTCGATAGAATGTATATCCTTGGATATTTAGCTCCCAGTCCTGATCCCCTTGCAGCCATGTCTCCGTGATGCCCACCACATCATATCTGCCAATTTCAATCTGCGCCACAAGCTCATTTACCTTATTTCGTATACTGCGTGCATTCAGAAACAACTCCTTCAGTCTTATATTTCCCTTCCCCTTTCTCATTGTCGTCCCTTTATCTGATGTGCTTGAAGTTAGATTGCTAGCCCTTTCCAAACACTCTGTCCTATTTTGTGTTCTGGGGACTTTAATAGCCTCTCCTGGGCTCTCCTTTCTTTTCAGTTTTTTCATAATTTTCCATGAAGTTGGATCCACCCCCCACACGTTAACCTGCTGCTTTGTTTCCCATCTGCTCCACGTCTACTTTGTCTGTCTCCTTTAGCATCTTATATAACTCAATTAGATCTCCTCTCATACTTCTAAACCCTAGCGAGTATAGGCATAAACTGCTCAATCTCTCCTCAGTAAACAAGCCCCACATCTCTGGAATCAATCTAGTGAACCGTCTCTGAGCCTCCTCCAATGCAACTACATCCTTCCTCAAGTAAGGGGACCAAAACTGTGCACAGTAATCCAGGTGCGATCTCACCAATGCCTTGTACAGTTGCAGCAACACTCCCCTATTTTTATACTCTATTCCTTTAGCAATAAATGACAAAATTCCAATTGCCTTCCTTATTGCCTGCAGTACCTACACACTAGCTTTCAGTGATTCATGCACAAGGACACCCAGATCCCTCTGCACTGGTGCATTCTGATGTTTCGCTCCATTTAAATAATAAGTCGCCTTTTTATTCTTCTGACCAAAATGGATAACCTCACACTTATGTCGAGAGATGTAGCTCTATTAAGTCCATCTTCTTTACTCCCGCTCCTACTACCCCGTTCTCTTCTTTTCTCTCTCTCTCTCAGACAGTGGAGTTGAAGCCCAAGATCAGCCATGCTCATTTCGAATGGTGGAGGAGCTCAATGAACCATATGGTTTATTCCGGTTCCTATCTGTTATCTTAAGGAGGCCAGTGTCTTGTGTATGCCCAGACTGGGTGGCAGGTTCCCTTCCCTGAAGGACATTAGTGAACCAGCTGTTTATTTATGACAATCCAGCAGTTTTCATGGTCACTTTTTCCTCGTGCCGGCCCCACAAATTCCCAGATTCATTCAGCTCAATTTCACAAGCTGCCTTTGTATTTTTGTGGGTTCTCCCTCACTCCCTTTTTTCTGTTTTAAATCAATTTCACAGGGTGTCAGAAGGGGAGGATTTACAGTGGTGAAACTGAAACCAAACATCACATCTGGATCTGAAGGAGTCGCCCAATTTATCATAAACTGATTTTGAACATGAAGGGAAAAAGCACTGTTCAAAGTGGGGAGAAACCATGGAAATGTGGAGGCTGTGAATAGGGATTCAGATGCCCATCTGAGCTGGAGACTCATTGGTGCACTCACACTGGGGAGAGACCGTTCACCTGCTCCGAGTGTGGGAAGGGATTCACTCGATCGTCCAACCTGCTGACACACCAGCGAATTCACACTGGGGAGAGACCGTTCACCTGCTCCGAATGTGGGAAGGGATTCATTCACTCATCCAACATGTTGCAACACCAACGAGTTCACACCTCGGAGAGACTGTTCACCTGCTCTGAGTGTGGGAAGGGATTCATTCAGTCATCTGACCTGCTGAGACACCAGTGAGTCCACACTGGGGAGAGACCGTTCACCTGCTCTGAGTGTGGGAAGGGTTTCACTCGGTCGTCCGACCTGCTTAAACATCAGTGGGTTCACAGTGGAGAGAGGCCATTCACCTGCTCTGAGTGTGGAAAGGGATTCACTCAGTCATCCAACCTGCTGCAACACCAGCGAGTTCATACTGGGAAGAGGCCGTTCACATGGCCTGAGTGTGGGAAGGGATTCACTCGATCGACAGGGCTGCAACAACACCAGCGGGTTCACAAGGGGGAGAGGCCGTTCACCTGTTCCGAGTGTGGGAAGGGATTCACTCACTCATCCAACCTGCTGAAACACCAGCGCGTTTGCACCGACGAAAGACCTTTTAAATGCCCAGACTGTGGGAAGAGCTTTAAAAGTACCCAGGACCTGATGTCCCATCAAAGTGTTCACACTGACGAGAGACCGTTCAGGTGCTCTCACTGTGGGACTGGGTTCAGGCGAGCATCTCAACTCACTGTACACCAGCGAGTTCACACTGGAGAGTTCACCTGCTCTAACTGTGGGAAGGGATTCACTCAGTTATCGCACCTGTTGACACACCAGCGAGTTCACACTGGGGAGAAACCATTCACCTGCTCCCAGTGTGGGAAGGGATTCATTCACTCATCTAACCTGCTGAGACACCAGCGAGTTCACACTGGGGAGAGACCCTTTACATGCCCAGACTGCAGCAAGTGTTACAAAAGTTCCAGGGAATTGATGCATCATCAACGTGTTCACACTGACGAGAGACCGTTCAGGTGCTCTCACTGTGGGGCTGGGTTCAGACGAGCATCTCACCTCACTGCACACCAGCGAGTTCACACTGAGGAGAGGCCGTTCAGGTGCTCTCACTGTGGGGCTGGGTTCAGGCGAGCATCTCACCTCACTGCACACCAGCGAGTTCACACTGAGGAGAGGCCATTCACCCGCTCCCAGTGTGGGAAGGGATTCACTCAGTTATCTAACCTGCTGAGACACCAGCGGGTTCACACATAAAGACAGTGATTGGATTTTACTTTTAATTACATTCAGGAGTGAACGATGATCATTAGGGTCTGTTTCTCTGATGTTAAGTTATAGGCATTAATGTCACGTTATAGGCATTAATGTTCTGGACAAAAGTCAAATAAATCGGCTTTGTATTACACACACAATATTGAGTCTTTTTAAGATCACAAGTAAATACAATGAGTTTTCCTGTTAATTCCACCCGGGACTGAACGATTTTCATTGGGGAGTATTTCTGCTGATGTTCGTAAATTCCAGCCCGGTTATAGGTGTTAATATTCTGGATAAAAATCAAATAAATCAGCTTTGTGTAAAACACACTGTCTGGTGAATCTTGTTAATCTCTCTAACACAAGTTAGTTCCTTTTGAAGGGCCTCTCCCTCTCCCCTGTCTCCTCCACCCTCACCTCCAACAACAAGTGTGAGGAGCTCATGGAGCTTCTTTGTCACTAACATTGGGACAATCCGATCAGCTGCCTCTGCTGCTTCCCTCCCTTCCAGTAGTCCACCGGGACAAACTGTCTCTAAAACTCCCCCTTGTCCGAGACCAGAATCCACATCTTTCCCCAGTTTCTTTCCCATCTCCCCTCATGCTGTCTCAGTGCTTATCTTGTCCATGAGACCCACCTCTGTTGCCTTAACCCTATTCACACTAAACTGTTGACCACCCAACTTCTCCATCTCAACAATATCAGCTAATGGTTCTGTCTCTCTCCTGGTACTGTTCCCCTCACCTTTAAATCCACCATCATCACCCATCCTGAAAAAAAACTTTTTCCATAATCGTCATTGTAAACTACTGCCCCATCTCCAACCTCCCTTTCCTCTCCAAAGTCCTTGTACTTGGTGTCCCCCAAGGATCTATCCTTGGCCCCTCCTATTTCTCATCTACATGCTGCCACTCGGTGACATCATCCAAAAGCACCGTGTTAGTTTTCACGTGTGCACTGACAACACCCAGCTCTGCCTCACCACCATCCCTCTCCATTCCTGCACTGTTACTAAATTATCAAACTGCTTATCCCACATCCAGTGTTGGATGCGCAGAAATTTCGTCCAATTAAAAATTGGGAAAACCAAAGTCATTATCTTCGGTCACCACTACAAATCCCATTCCCTAACTGCCGAGTCCATCCCTCTCCCTGGGACTGTCCGAGGCTGAACCACACTGTTCATAATCTCAGTGTCTTATTTGACTCCAAGATGAGTTTCTGACCACATATCCATACCATCACTAATACTAGATATTTCAATCTCCATAATGTTGCCTGTATCCACCCCACCCCAGCTCATAAGATCATAAGACATAGGAGCAGAAATTAGGCCATTCGGCCCATCGAGTCTGCTCCACCATTCAATTATGGCTGATAAGTTTCTCAATCCCATTCTCCTGCCTTCTCCCCGTAACCTTTGATCCTCTTACCAATCAAGAACCTATCTATCTTGGTCTTAAATACAGTCAATGACCTGGCCTCCACAGCCTTCTGTGGCAATGAATTCCATAGATTCACCACTCTCTGGCTATCTGCTGCTCAAACCCTCATTCATGTCCGTGTTACCTTTAGACTTGATGATTCCAATGCATTTCTGGCTGGCCCCTCACATTCACCCCACACCCATATGGAAACGTGAGATCATCCAAAGCTCTGCCGTCCATGAGTTTTCTCACACCAAGTTCCATTCACTCATCACCCATGTGCTCATTGACCGACATTGGCTCCTGGTCAAGGAATGCCTCAATTTTAAAATTTGTATCCTAATTTTCAAATGCCTCTGTGGCCTCGTCACTCCCTATCTCTGTAATCTCCAGTCACATGTCCCTCTGCGCCCCTCATTCTGCCCTCTTGAATACCCAGGATTATAATTATTCCATCATTGGTGGCTGTGCCTTGATGTGAAGCTTTTAAATTCCCTCCCTAAATGCGATGTGACGGAACATTTTTTTCACCCACAGGGAAGTTGGAGACTGGTACGAACTTCTTGAAAGGGCAGTAGAGGCAGGTTCGATTGAGGGATTCAGAAGGGAGCTGGGTTGCTACCTGAAAAGAGAGAATGTGCAAGGTTACGGGATAAGGCAGGGGAGTGGGACTAGGTGGAATGCAATTTCAGAGAGCCAGTGGAGACTCGAGGAACGAATGGCCTCCTGCACTGTAAAGATTCTGTGATTATCCCTATTCTGGATTGGGGAAATATGCTCTATCTGTATGATTGCAGTGCTGTTAATAAAGTCAGTGTGAGACAATCTGTTGTCAGCTTGATTACCTGGTGTCTGAAACCACACAATTCAATATTTAGAGTCAACAAGATGAACAAGGAAACGCCTCACGGCCCAAAACTCCAGCTCGATATTCACAGGAGAAAGTCTGTTATCTAACACCTCGAGTGGACAGAACAGAGGAAGACCCCAACTGTAAGGAACCCTCGAAAATTTGTAAATATCTTTCAGATGCTGACAGGTTCCAGCTGTGTTTCCCTCACATTGAAGTGAATAGAAGGTGAGAGCGTGGTTATTCTAGAAATATAAAAAACGCTAGTTAGAGCACAGTCCAGTTCTATTCAGCACTTCACAGGAAGAATGTGATCACACTGGAGAGGGCACAGAAAAGATTTATCTGGATGATGCCAGGACTGGTGATTTTAACCCTGAGGAGGATTTGGAGAGGTGGGTGTTGTTTTCTTGGAATAGAGGATGCTGAGGAGACGTTTAATTGATGTGTATAAAATGATGAGGGTCCCAGATAGATTGGATAGGAAGGACCTATTTCATTAACAGAGAGGTCAGTAACCAGGGGGCTGAGATTTAAAGTAATTGGTGGGAAGATTAGAGGGGAGTTGAGTAATGTTTTCACTTAGAGGGTGGTGGGGAACTTTAACTCACTATCTGAAAGGACGGTAGAGGCAGAAATACTCACATTTAAAAAGGACTGGGATATGCACCAGTCGTGCTGTAATCTACAAGACTACAGACCAAGAGCTGGAAAGTGGGATTGGACTGGATAGCTCATTTTCAACCAGTACAAACATGATGGGCTGAATGGCCTCCTCTGTGCTGTAAATTTCTCTGATTCTGTGCTGACAAGTGGTCCTCATGTTTTTATCCAAGACAGGCCTCAGCCCAGTCATTTGCTCCAAGTGTTGATGTGATGGGTCAAGTGAAGAGGTGCCAGGTATCTGGAGCAGCAGGAGCAGTAAATAAAATCGAGATTTCAGTGAATACTGATAAAGTTTATCAGTATCTTGTTTCATTTTAATAACTTCTGCTGAATGTGGTCCTCTCCCAGTGCCAGCATATCGGATCAGAGCCACCATGGAAAAGGAGTTTGACACCCCTGAGACAGACAATGTCAAACGGATCCTCGGTATCTCTGTAACCTCTTCCAGCCCCACAACCCTCTGTGTAAATACAAGCTGCTGGTGTTGGATTACACCCTGAGATAGACAATGTCAACCTGATTCCCCTCATCCACCAGCACAGCAACTTCTTCACAAAACACAAACAGGTTTTCCAAGGTGTGACATTCTTTTCCAGAATCCATATTGAGGATCTCTAATGGATCCTTCTCTCCCCCAGTGATCAGAAACAGAATCAGAAACCTTCAAGCATCTTCCCTGTGATTGTGGCCACACTGATGGGCCTGTCATTCCCTGGCTCTGATTTGTCCCCAATTTGGAAAGTGGGAACACCATGAGCTACTTTCCGATCTCAGGGAACAATCGCTGACTCTGTTGAGCTGCTGAAGATACGGACAAGAGGTTCACAGGGCACCCGTCACATCTCTTTCAACCCCCTTGGGTGGATATCATTTGGACCTGGAGCACCATCTAGTTTGAGATTTCCTATTTTCTCCAGGGTGACAATCCCTTTCTATTTTAATATTGATGATGTTATTGTCGACAGCACATCCCACAGCTGGAATCTGAGCATCATCCACAGGAGTGCAGACTGATGTGAAAGTCATTTAACAGCTCAGTCATAGCCTGGCAATCTGATTCAATCTGTCCTCAACTGTCTTTCAGTGGCTCGAAACGACCTTTAACCATCTTCCCACTCCTGATGGAGCTGGGAAAGCTTTGCTGTTATTTCCACAATTGTTCACCATCTTCTTTCCCAAAGATCTCTTCTCTAATGGCTGCTTTTCTCTCCCTCAATTGTGGGTGATATTGGTCCCAGTTCTCCTGGACACTGAATTCATCTTGTTCCAAACTGGGTTCAATGTCCGGCAGTTCAGGGAGTCGGGAATCATTCACCCCTAGACCTACACTGAGAGGTAAAGCCCCAGACAGTCCCTCAGTAAGGATTCCTCTGGTTCCTCACCGTATATTAGTCAGGATACTGAAACACTGCTTTCTCCCAATCCACTCCTGGAGGGCCCACTCCCCAAGCCTCCAACCTGCAGCAGGGTCAGTGCTGGAGCTACACAGCGGGAGTGATCCCAGAATAACTTTGAGGATCGCAACCACATGGATGTTCAGGGTTGAGTATTTTTAGTTATCCTGGTGTCTAACACACATCAATAAAACAGGGAACTCCAGGAAATGTGCTGCAGGTCTTTCTTTATCTGTTGTATAATTCTCCCAGCAGTTAACAGGTACCTCTGAAATCATCTACCAGCTATTTTAATACAGAATTTTGCAAATTTATTTCAAATGGGTTTAATTCTGCCTTAATCGATTTTGGTCTGTCACATACACGGTAATTCTTCATAGAATAATTAGCACAGTCATTTTCAGACTGGAAATTTAAACCTGATTTTCCCTTTCAGTCAGAAACAGATCAGTTTTACACCAATCTCTGATTTGACAACACCATTGTTCCTCCTGACTCTAAACACAGTTGTAAAGGAGCCTTTTGATCCGTGTCTAGGAGCTCTGAACCATGGAAGAGAGCGGCTGGGACACATTTCTTACACACCTCAGGATTAACCCACACGGGGGCCTTGCTGTCAGTGAAGAGAGATGAGAAAGACCAAAGTGCTGTTTGTCCCTCTCAGTGTGACCCTGAGGGACTGTGTCCAGGCTGAAGTTCTGTTCCTGCTATATGATCCACGACCCAGATTGTCCTTCCTGAGCTCCAGCCAGGTGATGTTAAATACCCAGGTGGGAAAGGCAAAAATCCACAACGTGTTTAAAATAAACCTGATTTATTTCACATTTATCCAGAATATTAAACTTCAGTACAGTTACAGGGATTATGAACATCAACAGAAACAAACTCTAACTGTCAGAATGGTTCAGTCCTGGATGTGGTTAACAACAGCAATAACAGCAGAATCCAATTCCTGCAGCCGTTTGTGAACTCACTGGGGTGTCAATAGGTGAGACGACTGAGTGAATCTCCTCCCACACACATAGCAGGTGAACAGCCTCTCCCCAGCGTGAATGTGTTTGTGTCTCAGCACCCATTTTGCTTTTAAATCTCGGCTCATGGTCAGAACTTTGAAAAGCTTCCTGACCCATGTAAACAAGTCGATAGTTATAGATGAAAGCAAAATACTGCATATGTTGGAAATCTAAAATTAGAAACAGAAAATGCTGGAAAAGCTCAGCAGGTCAGACAGCATCTGTGGAGAGAGAAACAGAGTTAACGTTTCAAGTCAGTATGAATCCTCTTCAGAACTAATGGGTATGGAGGTGGGATGAAGGAGTGAATCTCTCCCAAACAGAACAGATGAATGGTCTCCTCCCCAGTGTGAGTGCACTGGTGAACACTGAGTTCACATGATCACTTGAACCCAGTCCCACAGAGAGAGCACTTAAACAGGCTCTGGTCAGTGTGAACACGTTGATGGAACATCAGCTCCACAAAACTTTTATAACTCTTTCTGCAATCTACACATTTAAAAGATCTTCCATCAGTGAGAATCCCTCCTCACAAATGGAGCAGGTGAATGACCTCTCCCCAGTGTGAACTCACTGGTGTTGCAGCAGGATGGACAATCACCTGAACCTCTACCCGCAGTGAGAGCAGATGAATGGAGTGGAACCGGAATGAATGCACTGGTGAACCATCAATGAATGTGGGTTTTTAAAGCTCTTGTCACAGTGTAAACAGGTGTTTCAGCAGGATGGAAGAACTAGTGAATCGACTTCCGCACCTGGAGCAGGTGAATGGCCACTCCCCAATGTGAATTCGCTGGTGCACAGTGAGATTAAGTGATTGCCTGAACCCAGTCCAACAGAGAGAGCATCTGAGCAGTCTGTTGTCAGTATGAACACATACTGATATAGCCCCAGATCCGTCATTCAAACCCCCCAACTCCACCCAGTTCACAGCTCAACCTACCAGCTTGCAGCTTCCTGCACCTTAACCCCGCCCAGCCCAGGTGTGGGACAGTCCAAGGTGAGTCATTTGTGTAGCCAGGGGAGTGGGGGAGGGGTGACCTCCCACCTTGTGCTGTGTCCCAAATAGTTCCATTCTCCCCTCCCCCAGGGCCCTCTATATACAGCATGCCGACGGCTGATGGGCTTTGGGGATCCTCACTGACCTGCACAGTTACATTGTCCTGCACCCCGCCCCCGATTCACTGTGTGAAAAGGTTGTTTATCTTTGTTGCTGCTCCCCCATCACCTAAACACCTTGTTTCATACAAGTCTTGTTTAAGACTCGTTTAATCCCAGGGCTACGGGGCAAAGGGAGGGAAGTCATAGAATCAGAGTTGTACAGCACAGAAACAGGCCCTTCGTCCCATCGTGTCCGTGCAGGCCATCAACACCTATCTATTACAATCCCATTTTCCAGCACTTGGCCCATAGCCCTGAGGTGGCACGAGGAAAATTGTTCCTTCAGTGGACAACACAGACAGGACGGGCCAAACGGCCTCCATCTGTGCTGTAACCATTCAATGATTCTCTGAGGTGTCTTTATCCCACTGCTCCATTCCCAGTGATTCCCGCCTTCCGCTATTGTCCCTGGCTCCCTGTTTAATCAAGTAATTCCTCCCTTTCCTCTACTCACCCTGTGCAGTGTGTGTGTCAGGCTTCCTCCAGACACCTATCCCCAACACCATCCCGGCCCCTTTAACCGTCAGCAGCTTCCTGCTTGTCTGCTTTTAGTTTAAATTTACAGAATTGAAAGATTTAGATTCAAGCTCGCCTTAACTGACTGCTCTAAATCGGAAAATGTTTGTCCCTCACACCTGGATAGTTCATTTTGCTTAAAGTCAAACCAAAAATGCAGTTATTCTCCTCAATTGAAGAGGCTCCTCATTTAAATCTGCACCAGACCCGAATATGAAAGAGTGAATATTGTCCCCCAGACCCGAATATAAAACAGTGAACATTATCCCCCAGACATGAATATAAAACAGCGAACATTATCCCACAGACCCTAGTATAAAACAGTGAACATTATCCCCCAGACCCGAATATAAAACAGTGAACATTATCCCCCAGACCCGAATATAAAACAGTGAACATTATCCCCCAGACCCGAATATAAAACAGTGAACATTATCCCCAGACCTGAATATAAAACAGTGAACATTATCCCCCAGATCTGAATATAAAACAGTGAACATTACCCCCCAGACATGAATATAAAACAGTGACCATTATCCCCAGACCCGAATATAAAACAGTAAACATTATCCCCCAGACCCGAATATAAAACAGTGAACATTATCCCCCAGACCCGAATATAAAACAGTGAACATTATCCTCCAGACCCGAATATAAAACAGTGAACATTATCCCCCAGACCCAAATATAAAACGATGAACATTATCCCCCAGACCCAAATATAAAACAGTGAACATTATCCCTCGGACCCAAATATAAAACAGTGAACATTATCCCCCAGACCCGAATATAAAACAGGGAACATTATCCCCCAGACATGAATATAAAACAGTGAACATTATCCCCCAGACCCCAATTATAAAACAGTGAACATTATCCCCCAGACCCAAATATAAAACAGTGAACATTATCCCCAGACCTGAATATAAAACAGTGAACATTATCCCCCAGGCCCGAATATAAAACAGTGAACATTATCCCCCAGACCCGAATATAAAACAGTGAACATTATCCCCCAGACCCGAATATAAAACAGTGAACATTATCCCAGATCTGAATATAAAACAGTGAACATTATCCATCAGACCCAAATATAAAACAGTGAACATTATCCGTCAGACCCGAATATAAAACAGTGAACATTATTCCACAGACCCAAATATAAAACAGTGAACATTATCTGTCAGACCCTAATATAAAACAGTGAACATTATTCCACAGACCCAAATATAAAACAGTGAACATTATCCGTCAGACCCTAATATAAAACAGTGAACATTATCCCCCAGACCCGAATATAAAATAATGAACATTATCCCCCAGACCCGAATATAAAACAGTGAACATTATCCCCAGACCTGAATATAAAACAGTGAACATTATCCCCCAGACCCGAATATAAAACAGTGAACATTATCCCCCAGGCCCGAATATAAAACAGTGAACATTATCCCCCAGACATGAATATAAAACAGTGAACATTATCCCCCAGGCCCGAATATAAAACAGTGAACATTATCCCCCAGACATGAATATAAAACAGTGAACATTATCCCCCAGACCCGAATATAAAACAGTGAACATTATCCCCCAGACATGAATATAAAACAGTGAACATTATCCCCCAGGCCCGAATATAAAACAGTGAACATTATCCCCCAGACATGAATATAAAACAGTGAACATTATCCCCCAGACCTGAATATAAAACAATGAACATTATCCCCCAGGCCCGAATATAAAACAGTGAACATTATCCCCCAGACCCGAATATAAAACAGTGAACATTATCCCCCCCAGAGCCGAATATAAAACAGTGAACATTATCCCCCACGCCCGAATATAAAACAGTGAACATTATCCCCCAGACCCGAATATAAAACAGTGAACATTATCCCCCAGACCCGAACACAAAACAGTGAACAGTATCCCCCAGACCCGAATATAAAACAGTGAACATTATCCCCAGACCTGAATATAAAACAGTGAACATTATCCCCCAGACCCGAATATAAAACAGTGAACATTATCCCCCAGGCCCGAATATAAAACAGTGAACATTATCCCCCAGACATGAATATAAAACAGTGAACATTATCCCCCAGGCCCGAATATAAAACAGTGAACATTATCTCCCAGACATGAATATAAAACAGTGAACATTATCCCCCAGGCCCGAATATAAAACAGTGAACATTATCTCCCAGACATGAATATAAAACAGTGAACATTATCCCCCAGACCCGAATATAAAACAGTGAACATTATCCCCCAGGCCCGAATATAAAACAGTGAACATTATCCCCCAGACATGAATATAAAACAGTGAACATTATCCCCCAGGCCCGAATATAAAACAGTGAACATTATCCCCCAGACATGAATATAAAACAGTGAACATTATCCCCCAGACCCGAATATAAAACAGTGAACATTATCCCCCAGACATGAATATAAAACAGTGAACATTATCCCCCAGACCTGAATATAAAACAATGAACATTATCCCCCAGGCCCGAATATAAAACAGTGAACATTATCCCCCAGGCCCGAATATAAAACAGTGAACATTATCCCCCCCAGAGCCGAATATAAAACAGTGAACATTATCCCCCCCAGAGCCGAATATAAAACAGTGAACATTATCCCCCAGGCCCGAATATAAAACAGTGAACATTATCCCCCAGGCCCGAATATAAAACAGTGAACATTATCCCCCAGACATGAATATAAAACAGTGAACATTATCCCCCAGGCCCGAATATAAAACAGTGAACATTATCTCCCAGACATGAATATAAAACAGTGAACATTATCCCCCAGACCCGAAAATAAAACAGTGAACATTATCCCCCAGACATGAATATAAAACAGTGAACATTATCCCCCAGGCCCGAATATAAAACAGTGAACATTATCCCCCAGACATGAATATAAAACAGTGAACATTATCCCCCAGACCTGAATATAAAACAATGAACATTATCCCCCAGACCCGAATATAAAACAGTGAACATTATCCCCCAGGCCCGAATATAAAACAGTGAACATTATCCCCCCCAGAGCCGAATATAAAACAGTGAACATTATCCCCAGACCCGAATATAAAACAGTGAACATTATCCCCCAGACCCGAATATAAAACAGTGAACATCATCCCCCAGACCCGAATATAAAACAGTGAACATTATCCCCCAGACCCGAATATAAAACAGTGAACATTATCCCCCAGACCTGAATATAAAACAGTGAACATTATCCCCCAGACCTGAATATAAAACAATGAGACTGGAGTTTCATGAGGCCGAGACGTTTGTTGTCGATGAGGTAAATTAATTCGGGACAATATCTTTAAAAATTCTCACAGTTTACAATCCTGACTTGAATCTGAAAATGCTAGAATTCCTCAGCAGGTCAGGCCTTCATCTGTGGAGAGAGAAACAGAGTTAATGTGACAGCTTTGTGACCTTTCATCTGAACTGAGAATATATAGAAATGTAACAGTTCATTGCCAGGTCAAAAAGAGACACTTTACAGACTTGGGGAATCAAATTGACTTCAACAATTTTCTCTCATAATCTCTGCCCTCATTTGTTTCTTGTTTCTTTAAGTCTTTGTCTTCCTTTCTCATTTCTCTATCATTTTCTCCATATTGTTTTCAGACTGTTGTTATCGTGCCATTCACACCCAATCTAGACACGTCTTTTGTTTTTTTAATGGGGCCATTACCACTCCTTTTGACCTTACATCATGAAACCTTTTGTCAGTTAATCTGTACCGCCCTGCAGCCTTTCACAGACCTTTCCTTCTGTTCCTCTTCCCACCTCCCCCTTTCACTGGGTCACAGACCTGAAACGTCAATACTGTTTCTCTCTCCACAGATTCTTCCAGACCTGCTGGAGTGTTTCCAGTTTTTACTGCTTTCATTTCATACTTTAAGCATCGCAGTATTGTTTGTTTTTCCATTCCAAGCACTCTACCTGATATTATTAATAACTCAATTCAGTTACTGATAAATTAATTTGTTATCTGTACTTTTTGTCTTGAAATCTGATTAATTATTGAGCTACTTATCAGTTATCAGTGTCTTTAAATATTATTACAATTTCATCACTTTTCTCATTTTCCTCACAACAGAGAATGTTCATGAGGGTAACACGGTTGATGTGAACATGAACTGCTAAACAGTATTTGATACAGCGCCATTTAACAGGCTTGTCAGCAAAGTTAAAGCCCATGGGGCAGAGGCAGCATTAGCTGCGTGACAGGAAACAACACACATGGTGAACGGTTGTTTTTTCAGATTGAAGAAAAATATAGAGTGGGATCACAAGGAGTAGGTGTTAAGACCACTGTTTTCTTGATATATATTAATGATATAGACTTGGGTGTGCAGGGCAAAATTTGAAAACAAAGCCAAATTTTCAAGTGGCATTTACAGTGAGAAGCATAGTGATAAACCTCAAGAAGACATAGACAGGATGAAGTAATGGGTAGACATGTGGCCAGTAAAATATAATTCAGAGAGGTGTGAAGTGATTTATTTTGGTAGGGAGAACGAGGAGAGACAAAATAAAATAAAGGGTACAATTGTAAAAGGGTGCAGGAGTAGCGTAATCTGGGGCTATATGTGCATACATCATTGAAGATGGCAGGGCAGACTGAAAAAGCAGTGAATAAAGCATGTGGAATGGGGAATAAAGTAGAAAATCAACAAGTTAGAATAAACCTGAATAAACACTGGCTTAGTCCCAACTGCAGTATTGTGTCCAATTCTGAGCACCTCACTTCATGATGAATGTGAGGCATTACAGAATGTGCAGAAAAGATTCACGAGAGATGATGAACTTCAGTTAGGTGAAGTTGGGTTTGTTTTCCTTGGAAGGGGAACCATTCTCTTGCATCTCTCCTGGGCCCTCTGACTTCAATTCCTTCTGAAATTGCAGCCATTCAGTGCCAGGGTTGTTAAAAACTTTCTTTCATGGAATGTGGGCAAGGCCAGCATTTGTTGCCCATCCCTAACTGACCTTGAAGCAAGTGGCTTGCCACACCATTTCAGAGAGCCATTCAGAGTAACCACATTTCGGTAGATCTGGAGTCACATGTGGGCCACACCAAGTAAGGATGGCAGATTTCCTTCCCTGAAGGATTTTTGAGAACTGAGGCTAGCTTTCAATTCCAGATTTATTAATTGAATTTAAATTCCACCAACTGCCGCGGTGGGACTTGAAACAAAGTCTGCAGGCTGGTCTTGTCAATTACCAGTTTAGTGACGTTTCCATGATACCACCATCTCCCACAACATATATTTAAATATTATTTTGTAAGTAGTTCAATATTTGTCAATATTTTGCTTCATATAGCTTCTATAATGAGTTTCAGACAGATCTGTGCCAAGTGGACGTGGTGTTTAAAGGTCTTTCATTTCGCCCTTTGCATGTCGTTGTTCAGTAAAGACACAGAGAATGATGTCCCCCTCTTTAAGTATCAATTGAGGACACTCAGATAGTCAATTCCTACTCCCCTTCTTATGGGTGGATAATGGATGCTGTATACATTTAAATTTCTGAACAATTTGATTGCTAATTTTATTGAGTGGCCACTGCCCCAATCTCATCACCGCAATAAAATGACCATTTCGGATTGGCCATTCAATGGCGGTGTCTTTACCCAGCATTCGCCGCGGTGGTGAATGACCCCTATTCACATCGCTGGAGAGCGGTGCGCAGGCGCAGTGATGAGCGTTTGGAGCATGCGCAGTGTCAGTGATGACGATGGGGAGAGAAGCTCCTCGGTCACATGCGCAGCCGGTGAGGATGTGGAAACGCGGCGGGAGCGATGGAGCCGGGAGATGGACGGGGAGGGTTTATAAACACCTGGTGAAGGATTTAAAACCCGAATACAAACCTGCAGGTCCCGGGTTGGCAACTCTGGATCTTTTTCTCGAGCCCACAACAACATGATTGACTCTGAAGTGACCCCTGAACTATGACATCGAGGGATGGGTAATAAATTCTGGCCGGTGACGCCCACATCCCAGGAACGAATAAAAAAATAATAAAACCAGGCTCAGTTTAACGGCCGCCATCTTGTTTCAGCAAGGGGCAGGGCGCATGTGCGGGTACGTTGGTGATGTCACAGTGAGTGGGCGGGGCTTCAAGGTCCCGGTTCCCAACCGGGTCCTAGTTTCCGTGTCAATATTTTGAAGGAAAACAGGTTTTGAAGCAGCTTCACCCAGTCCCAGGCTGCAGGTGATGTTTGCAGCCGAGAAGAGTCCATGGGCCAGGGTGAGAGGTTGCAGCCGCTGCAGAGTTACCTGAAGGAGCTCATCCTCAACTTTTGGTGACACTTCAGCCCCACACTCCTCATCTTTGGCCAGTGTGATGGTGGGGTGTAATTCTTCATGGGCCTGGTTAAGAGAGGAATTTGTAGATCCAGGATGGGTGACACACACGTGTGTCTGGTCACATTGGCTGCCAACCTCTCCTCGTGCTCTTGTCCGTACCTGGGTGTCCCTGATGAGGGAACGTGCAGTGTCCACCAGTACGCCTGATACCTCCCACAGCCGGTGGGCATCTCAGGGTACAGAGTGCCTCATAGACACTGGAAAAAACATTGTGATTTAGTTAGGAAGGTTCCCTTTGCTTTTGTTGGGAATTATTTGCTGATTTGGGCTTCTTTCAGTTTGATTGACCATATGTTTGGGGAAAGAATGTCCAAAAGAAACTCGCATTGTCTGTTTTGAATTTCTATCCTGTACTTGCCATGATGGTTTTTGTAAACTCCTTTTACAGGGTGCAAGAGGGAGATCATTTACACACAGGAAACTCAAACCAAACATCACATCAAGATCTGACAGAGTCACTCCATTCATCAGGACCTGAATATCATGGATCTTTGACTGTGGAAGAGGAAATGTTTGTCTGTTCTGACTGTGGGAAAAGATTTCAAACATCAGTGTGACTGGAAAAGCACTGAAGCACAGACACACCCGAATCAGAGTGTTCCAGTGAACTGACTGTGGAAAGAGCTTTAACCAGTTACACAACCTGAAGAATCATTGCACCATTCAGAGCGGGGAGAAAGCAGACATTTGTTCTGTGTGTGGATGAGGCTTCAACTGATCATCAAACTTGGAGAGACAGAGGGATACAGGCACCTTGGAGAAACCATGGAAATGTGAGGACTTTGGGAAAGGATTCAATCGTCCATCCCAACTGGAAAACCATCGACGCAGTTACACTGGGGAAAGACCGTTCACCTGCTCCGAGTGTTGGAAGGGATTCACTCAGTTATCCAACCTGCGGACACACCAGCAGATACACACTGAAGAGAGACCATTCACCTGCTCCGAGTGTGGGAAGGGATTCCGTCGGTTATCCACCTGCTGACGCACCAGCGAGTTCACACTGGAGAGAGACCATTCACCTGCTCTAAGTGTGGGAAGGGATTCACTCAGTCATCAAATTGCTGACACACCAGCAAGTTCACACCGGAGAGAGGCATTTCACCTGCAAAGTATGTGGGAAAGGATTCACTGTGTCCTCTGACCTGCTAAAACACCAGCGAATTCACACTGAGGAGAGGCCGTTCAGCTGTACTTCCTGTGGAAAGAGATTCAGGGCTTCTTTCAACTTCAAAGTACACCAGCGAGTTCACACTGGAGAGAGGCCCTTCACCTGCTCCCAGTGTGGGAAGGGATTCATTAAATCATTCAACCTACTGATACACCAGCGAGTTCACTCTGGAGAGAGGCCATTCACCTGCTCCGAGTGTGGGAGGAAATTCACTCAATCATCCAACCTGCTGACACACCAGCGAATTCACACTGAGGAGAGGCCGTTCCACTGTACTTCCTGCGGAAAGAGATTCAGGTCTTCATTCCACTTCAGTGAACACCAGCGAATTCACACAGGAGAGAGACCATCCACCTGCTCCAAGTGTGGGAAGGGATTCACTCAGTCATCCAACCTACTGAGACACCAGCGAGTTCACATTGGGGAGAAGCCATTCATCTGATCCAAGTGCAGGAAGGGATTCAGTTGGTCATCCCACCTGCTCAGACACCAGTGAATTCACAAGTGACTGCAGGGGTTGGATTCTATTGTTGCTGCTGTTAATCACATCCAGGGCTGAAGCATATTCCTTCTGACAGTTGTGGTTTGGTTCTGCTGATGTTGATAATCCCTGTAACAGGTCTGAAGTTTAATATTCTGGACCAAAACTGATTGTGTTCTCGGGGCTGCAGTGTCCCTTTAAGAACCGCTGTCTCTGACTTTTCCCCATAATTCAGGAACTCTCGTCAGAAATTAGTTTACAACAAAATTCTGATATTTTACTTCAATCCCAAATTGATCTTTGGCATGAACTCTACAATTCAGTGTCTGAGAGGTTTTGATCAGGCAGAATGTTTCCTCTTGTGGGGAAGAGCTTAACTAGAGACCATAACTATTGGATAGTCACCAATAAATCAAATTGAGAATTCAGAAGAAACTTCTTCACCCAAACAATGGTGAGAAAGTGGAACTTCCTACCACTGGGAGTGGTAAAAGTGAATCGTATAGCTTTTGTTTAGTTGAAAAGAGTGCAATACGTGGATGTGTTCATTTATTTGTGCAAAGGACAGGGCCCTGTGTGTAAATATATGTAGTTTCTAGCATGTGTAAGTGAGCTACATTGTGAGACCGACTGATAATCTTAAATTAGTTGTTTGTGTAATTCTCAGCACAGTCAGGATTGTTGAGTGGGTGTTGTCTAATCATGGAATGACATCCAATATTATTTAAGAGGAAGCTAGGCAAGCACAAAAGAAGGGAATAGATGGTTACAATGATACATTTTAATGAGGAATGATAGGTAGAGGCTCTGATGGAGCATAAACACCAGCATGGACTGGCTGGGCCGAATGGCCTCTTTCTGTGCCATGAATCAGATGTAATTACGCTCCTGAAGGGTCTGGTCCTAATTTTTAGACTATCCCACCTATTCCTAGACTGCCTAACCAGTGGAAATAATTTTTGTTTACCCTCTGTTCCCCTTAATATGCTCAATTCGGCTTTTACTGACACTGTTAATCACATCCAGAACTGAACCATGTTCATTATGACAGTTGGGGTTTATTTCTACTGGTGATAATAATCTCTGTAACTGGGTTGGAGTTTAATATCTTGATATTTGTTAAATAAACCAGCTTTTGTTTGAAACACTCAGAATGTCGAGTCCTTGCTTTCTCCAGGATATGAGGAGACTAATTGATGTCCTGTTACTGACTGCTCCATTTTTGCATCTTTTCTTCTTCCAAATCTAGATTCTTTCAGTTCTCACACCACTGGTTACCCTCATGGACAATTCCCAGCTCCCAATATCTCCCAGAGAGCCTCTTTTCACCTTGGGATCCAGGGAAGTATCAGTATTAAAAACAGAAAATGTTGGAAGTAATAACCCAAACTTTTCCAAGTCCAAGTTGATTTTGTCCTGGACTATTGGCTCCAATCTTTCTCCACCACTGATGTGAAGCTGATTGTCCTGGAATTGCAGTGTTTTTGAACAGGGGTGTAACATTTACAATCTGTCAATCCTTTGACACCACTACTGTATCAGGAGGATTGGAAGATTGTGACCAGATCCTCCACAAGTTCCATCTGAAGGATGCTGTCTCTGACAGTGCAGCAGTCCCTCAGTGTCACCCTGGAGTGTCAGCCTAGATAATGTGCTCAGGTTTATTAATATTTCCTCTTGTTATTGATGTGGATCATTAAGAAACAATGGACTCTTCTGATGTCATCCAGTCCCAGTGGGATGATGTCATCCAGTCCCAGTGCGATGATGTCATCCAGTCCCAGTGCGATGATGTCATCCAGTCCCAGTGTGATGATGTCATGAAGACTATTAAATACCAGCGGAGCCTTAGTGGAGAAAACAGTTTTGTTCAAGATGGCAGCAAGTCCATTACTGATAGATCAGCAAATGGAGTGAATGGGAAAGAAAGTGAGGCAGCTCATGGACATCAGGAATAGTGTTGTGAATTATGAAGGTGAACAATGTGTACAGTATACATGCCCCGTCTCCTGACACGCAGCCCCCGTCTCCCGACATGGTATCCCCTATCTTTAAGTCCTACCACTTTGGTTGATAGATCACCGACCTGAAACATTCACTGAGGTTCCCTCTCCACAGAAGCTGTTTGACCTGCTGTGTGTTTCCAACATTTTCTGTTTTGAGCTCGGATTTCCAGTATCGACTGTATCTTGTTTCAGGGTCACAGTGGATCATTTTTCTCTGAATTATCATTCCCTGTTTAAAGGTGAAGAAGGGGCTTTTAAAGAATGAGATAATAACTGTCCCTCTGTTCGACATGAACTAAACTCACTGTTAATTCCTCCTCGGTAACAATTGTAAACACAAAGCTTCCAGCCGGGATTGAACAGGGGACTTTCTCATGTAAAGTAAACGTGATAATCAGTGCACTAGGGAAATGAGTGTGAATCCCCCTCGGACAGAGGGGAACTGACATAGAAACATAAAAACTAGGAGCAGGAGTAGGCCATTCGGCCCTTTGAGCCTGCTCCACCATTCATTATGTTCATGGCTGATCATCCAACTCAATAGCCTGCTCCGACTTTCTCCCCACACCCTTTGATCTCTTTTGCCCCAAGAGCTAAATCTAACTCCTTGAAAACATACAATGTTTTGGTCTCAACTACTTTCTGTGGTAACAAATTCCACAGGCTCACCACTCTCTGGGTGAAGACATTTCTCCTCATCTCAGTCCTAAATGGTCTACCCCGTATCCTCAGACTCTGACCCCTGGTTCTGGACACCCCCACCATCGGGAACATCCTTCCTGCATCTGCCCTGTCTAGTCCTGTTAGAATTGTATAGGTTTCTATGAGATCCCCCCTCATTCTTCTGAACTCCAGCGAATATAATCCTAACCGACTCAATCTCTCCTCATATGTCAGTCTCGCCATCCCAGGATTCAGTGAGATAAACCTTTGCTGCACTCCCTCTATAGCAAGTACACCCTTCCTCAGATGAGGAGACCAAAACTGCAAACAATATACCAGGTGTGGTCTCACCAAGGGCTTGTACAATTGCAGCAAGACATCCCTGTTCCTGTACTCGAAGCCTCTGGCTATGATGGCCAACAAACCATTTGCCTTCTTTACCGCCTGCAGCACCTGCATGCTTACTTTCAGCGACTGGGGTACAAGGACATCCAGGTCTCGTTGCATATTCCCCTCTCTCAGTTTATAGGCATTCAGATAATAATCTGCCTTCTTGTTTTTGCTACCAAAGTGGAGAACTTCACATTTATCCACATTATACTGCATCTATCATGCATTTGCCCACTCACTCAGCTTGTCCAAATCACACTGAATCATCTCTGCATCCTCCTCACAGCTCACCCTCCCACCCAGCTTTGTGTCATCTGCAAATTTGGGGATATTACATTTAGTTCCCTCATATAAATCATTAATATATATTGTGAATAACTGTGGTCCCAGCACTGATCCCTGCGGTACCCCACTAGGCACTGCCTGCCATTCAGAAAAAGATCCGTTTATTCCTATTCTTTGTTTCCTGTATGCCAACCAGTTTTCTATCCATCTCAGCAACCATCCCCAATCCCATGCGCTTTAATTTTACACGCCAATCTCTTATGTGGGACTTTGTTGAAAGCCTTCTGAAAGTCCAAATAAACCACATCCACTGGCTCCCCCTCATCAGATCTACTCGTTACATCCTCGACAAATTCCAGTCGATTTGTCAAGCATGATTTCCCTTTCAGAAATCCATGCTGACTCTGTCCGATTCTGCCACTGTTTTCCACCTGCTCAGCTATTAAATCTTTTATAATGGACTCTAGAATTTTCCCCACTACCGACGTCAGTCTGCCTGGTCTATAATTCCGTTTTCTCCCTTCCTCCCTTTGTAAATCCATCTCTAGCTCTCATTCCCAAACAGAAAATGCTGCCAAGAATCAGCAAGTCAGGCTGACTCTGTGGCCGCTCTCACCATCTGAACCTGTCACAATCAGCCCGGCTGATTGACAGCAGATCCAGACCAATAGGAATAGGGGGCGGAAACGGAGGCCCGAGCGGGAGCGGCTGGTCCTCCAACCAATCGGAGTGAATGAGGGGGCGGGACCGGGCTGGGAGTGAAGCATGCGCAGTGTGAGTAATGACGATGAGAGACACTCCTCGGACCCGTAATCGGTAAGGAAGTGAATGGTTGTGCGGAGGGAGCGATCGATTGGGCGGGTGGATGGAGCGGATTGGTAAACTTGTTGTGCAATCAGAAAACCCCAAAATTGAACTTTGCAGTCCCCCACTTGCACGGAGCGGGGGCCGCAAACCCCATCAATCGGGCCCAGTTATCGGTCGCCATCTTTATTGAGGGCAATGTGCTGCAGGGCGAATGAGGGGCCACCATATTTGTAAGGGGCAAGGTTTTGAATGACTGGGCGGAGCTTGTTTCCCATTGTTCAGAAAGGAGACAATTTGTCCATCAAGTTGCAATACCCTTTGAGTCCCAATGTCTTATTGATGAGGCAGAGCAGCGACAGAGAAAGAAAGAAAAGGAAGCAAATTCTGCTTCCCGAATTCTGATACCTCGTGGCACGTCCTGCCCCCTATGTCCAAAGATCTGTGGGTCTTTTCAGTCCTATGAAGACCCAGGGCAGAAACCTGCGCCCCTGAGGAGATGTCATCCTGCCTATGTGTTTCTGTGGGATCTCTCTCACTCCCTTTTTCCTGTTTTAAATCAATTTCACAGGGGATTAGGAGGGGAGGATTTGGAAAACTCAAACCAAATGTCACAACAGGATCTGATAGAGTCGCCCAATTTATCGAGTTGTGAATATCATCGGTTTATGGACATGGACGGAAAAAGCACCTTTCACAGTGGGGAGAAACCATACACATGTTCTGTGTGTGGACGAGGCTTCAGCCGATCATCAGACCCATCAAAACATAAATGCAGTCAAAATGGGGAGAGGCCATGGAAATGTGCAGATTGTAGGAAGTGATTCACTGATACAGTTCAGCTGGAAACTCAGCGGGACAGTCACACCAGGAAGAGGCTGTTCACCTGCTCAGATTGTGGGAAAAAATTTGTTGATTCATCCAATCTGCTTACACACCAACGAGTTCACACTGGGGAGAGACCGTTCACCTGCCCTGAGTGTGGGAAGGGATTCATTAATTCATCCAATCTGCTGAGGCACCAGAGAGTTCACACGAGTGAGAGACCGTTCACTTGCTCCAAGTGTGGGAAAGGATTCACTCAGTCATCCAGCCTGGTGATACACCAGCGAGTTCACTCTGGGGAAAAGCCATTCGTCTGCTCCGAGTGTGGGAGAGGATTCACTGACTCATCCAACCTGCTGGCACACCAGCGTGTTCACACCGACGAGAGACCGTTCAGATGTTCTCACTGTAGAACTGGGTTCAGGCGTTTATCTGAACTCACCATACACCAGCACACTCACACTGGGGTGAGGCCATTCACCTGTACAGAGTGTGGGAAGGGATTCACTCAGTTATCCAGACTGCTGAGACATGAACAAACTCACACTGAGGGGAGGCTATTCAGCTGCTCCGGGTGTGGGAAAGGATTCGCCCATTCGAACAACCTGGTGAGACACCAGCAGGTTCACACTGGGGAGAAGTTGTTCACCTGCTCTGAGTGTGGGAAGAGATTTACTCAGTCATTCCACCTACAAACACATCAACGAATTCACACTGATGAGAGACCGTTTAAATGCCCAGACTGTGGGAAGTGTTTTAAAAGTTCCGGGGAACTGATGTCCCATCAACTTGTTCATACTGATGAGAGACCATTCAGGTGCTCGCACTGCGGGGCTGGGTTCAGGCGATCATCTCAACTCATTTTACACCAGTGCATTCACACTGGGGAGAGGCCGTCCACCTGCTCCGAGTGTGGGAAGGGATTCACTCAATCATCCCACCTGCAGACACACAAGCGCACTCACACAGGGGAGAGGCACTTCACCTGCACCACATGTGGGAAGGGATTCACTCAGTCATCTCACCTGCTGACACACCAGCGAGTTCACACTGGGGAGAGGCCATTCACCTGCTGCAAATGGGGGAAGGGAGTTACTCAGTGTGCTAACCTGCTGAAACACCAGCGAGTTCACAAATAACTGCAGTGATTGGATTTTGCTGTTAATCACATCCAGACTGAGCCATGTTCATTCAGGCCTGTTTCTGCTGATGTTAATAAACATCATGTCATCGTGGTTCTCACTCTGAATAAAAATTAAATCAACAGTTTTGTGTTAAACACACTGTGTTGAGTCTCTTTAATATCTCAAACACACGTTAATGCCTTTGAAGGGCTCTCCCTCTTCTTCAAATCTGCCATCATCGCTCTCTCCTCAATAAAACCAACCCTTGACCCCAATGTTCTTGCAAACCACCTTTCCATTTCTTTCCATCCTTCCCTCTCCCAAACCCTTGTCACCTTCCAAATCCATGCCCATCATTCTTGGAACTCCATGTTTCATTCCATGCAATAAGATTCCTGCCCCTGTCACAGTTTCGAAGCAGTTCTTCTCAAAGTCACAGATTACATCTGATGTGAATGTGACAAAGATAAACTCTCCCTCACAGTCCTTCTCGATCTGTCCACAGTCTTTGACCATTGACCAAACCATCCTCCTCCAATGCCTCTCCACTGGTGCCCTGCTGGGTGGGACTGCAAGTTCCTGATTCCTTTCTTATTGTAACCAGAGAATCACCTACAGGAGCTGGGATTACCTGAGTAACATTTTCACAGACTGACTCACCTGCTAAGTGATCAGATGTTACTGAACTTTGATATAAAATGTTCCATTTTCACTCTCACAGTGACCATATCTTACGGACCAAGCCCTTCTTTCCAGAATAGCCCTTCTGGATAAGATCAACAGAGAAGAGTGAAGACATTCCAGTTCTCAACCCAAACTCATAGAGGTAAAAAATGTTTGCTAATTCATGTTAAAAAATAGAGCACAGCAGAACAATGTTGTGTTAGTGTATGACAGACTTTACTGAAACAGATTAATTACTGAACATTGGCCAACAGCTCCATTCTTGCAGTATGCAGATGGTAGGAGTTGGATATTAATCATTCTTATTTTGCAATCTCTTTGTTAGCAGAAAATCACTAAGTTATACAGACTCACACACTCAGTCAGTGATCAGAATTCACTGGACTGTGACTAGCTGTGTTTACCTGACTTACATTTATACAGGCTCACTCGCTCAGTAAGCGATCAGGTCTCACTGAACTATGATACAATCGTATTCTAATCACTCCCACACAGACTGTATCTTGCAGGCCCAAGTTATTCTACCAATATCAGCCCTTCTGCACAAGATTGATAGAGAAGACTGACTATGTTATTACCACACAACAAGATCACAGTGCTACAAATATTTGGAACTTCTTGTGAGAACGTAAACTGGGAGAACAATGGTCTATTGGTCTCTTACAGACACAGAGCTAGAGATTGACTGTCAGGATTAACCACATCACAATTGGTATGAAGCAGAAGGAGGCCATTTGGTCCATCGAGTTTGCACTGGCTCTTCCAAAGAGCGACTCACCGAGTCCCATTCTCCCACCTTACCCTTTACGTCCTCCCGTTTCTGATAACATTCTAATTCCTTCCTGAATGCTTCAGTTGAACCTGCCTCTGCCACACTCTCAACCTGTGCTTTCCAAAATTTAATTGCAATGCTGCATAACAAGTGTCTCCACATATCGCTTTTGCTTCTTTGAATAACTTCTTTAAATCTGTGCCCTCTTGTTCTTGATCCTTTCACGAGTCAGAACTGTTTCTTCCTATAGACTCTGTCCAGACGCGTCATGATTCTGAATGCCTCCATCAAATCTCCTCTGCGCATCTTTTCTCTCATGCCACCATGCTAAGCTTTCCAATCTATCTTCATAACTCAAGTTTCTCAACCCTGGAACAATTCATGTTAACTTCTTCTATACTCTCTGCAATGGCTTCACATCCTTCCTAAAGTTCAGTGCCGAGAACTGTAAGCAATAATCCAGCTAAGGTCTAAGTAGTGTCTTATACAAGCTCAGCATAACCTCCTTGCTCTTGTACTCTGTGCCCCTGTTCATAAAATCCAGGATACTGTATCATTTATTAACCATTCTCTCAATCTGCCCTGCCACAATGACTTAGGCACATATACACCCAGGTCCCTCAGCTTCTGCACCCCCTTTACAGTTGTACCCACTAATATATACTGTCTCTTCCTGCCAAAACTTATTGTCTCATATTTCGCTGGATTGAACTTCAGCTGCCACCTCTCCTTCCATTCGACCAACTTGTCTATGAATTTTTGAATTTCTACAATATCCTCCTCACAGTTATGCTGCTTCTGAGATTTGTATTATCCACAGATTTTGAAACGTTGCCTTTACACAAAGGTCTAGGTTATTAATGTATGTCAGGAAAAGCAATGGTCCCATAACAGACCCCTGTGGAACTCCATTTCAAACCTTCCACCAGTGCAAAAAATATCCATTAACTGCTACTCTCTGTTTCCTGTTATGCAGCCAATTCCATATCCATGTTGCTCCTGTCCCTTTTGTAACCTGAGCTTTAACTATTCTCACAAATCTGTTGTGCAGTACTTCAACAAATGCCTTTTAGAAGTCCATGTACACCATCATGTCAGCATTGCCCTCATGAATCTTCTCTGTTACCTCTTCAAGAAACTCCATCAAATTAGTTAAGCATGATTTTCCTTTAAGAAGTCCATCCTGGCTTTCCATAATCAACCTGCATTTGTCCATGTGATGATTAACTTTGTCCAGAATTGTTGTTTCTAGAAGTTAAACTGATTGGTCTGTCGTCGCTGGGCATATCTTTAAGCCCTTTTTTGATCAAGAGTGTAAAGTTTGCAATCTTTAGTCCTCGGGAACTACCCCTGAGTCTACGGAGGATTGAAAAATTATGTCCAGTGTCTCCGCAATTTCAATTTACATCTTACAGTATCCTGGGATGCATCTCATCTGGTCCTGGTGACTTAACAACTTTAAGTACAGATAACAAATTCAATACATCCTCTTTCCCGATTTTAAACCCATCTGGTGTCCGAATTACTTTGGAGTTTTACCATGGTCTGGGTAGCATCTTCTTCCTTGCTAAAGACAGGTGCAAAGTATTCATTTAATACCTCAGCTATATGTCTGCCCCCTTGTGTAAATTCCCTTTTTGCCCCATATCAACCCTAGTCTGAAGCTTTGGAGCTCGAACATGGTATTTATTATTCTTCAGCCCCTATGCTAACAGAAACCCCACCCTCAATTCCCCAGGTTCAGACAAAGATTAACTGAGACGTTGTATTTAATGGCGGCCAGATTACCCATTATCCACTGCGCTTCAGAAACCGCTCTATCTGCCGGTTGTCCGGGTGGATGGCGCATGCTCGGAGTCTTCTCTCTTTGCTTGAGGTTGGTGCCGGAGAGAAGCCGGAAGCGGCGGATCGTGACAGTGGAGAATGTTGATTGGTTCAGATTCAGCTCTGGGGCCGCACTCGGATTTGGAAACCCCGCCCCCGACACTGACCTCACACCTGACAGCTCACAATGCCCGGTTGATTGATGGCAGCTGCGGGCCAATAGGAAGAGCGAATGGGGCAGGAGCCTCGAGATGGAGAGGCGGTCCTCCAAGCAATCGGAGTGAATGAGGGGCGGGGCCGAGCCCGGATCTCCCTCATTGGCTGAAACTCTGCATCATTCTGAAAGCTAATTTCTCTCAAACTCCAGGAGAAAACTGGACCTTTCTGTTTGTGACTTTAAACAGATGAAACCCTGTGGGTGTGGAGCAGACATTTCAACATTTCTTACTGAAATGTGTGAACATGATGAAACAATGTACACACAATACAAGGGCTGACTTCAAGGCATAAATGGGCAGACAGGAAATAACACCATTAGAACAAGAATGTTCCCTAGTTTCAATAAATGAACCGGCAGAAGGGTTTGGACAGGTTAGGGAGAAGGTTAATGCTGTCATCGTTCAGAACAATAGATGGAAACCAAGGCCAGTGAGAGAGGGGCCCACCGCAGACAGGTCGAGAAAGACCAGAATGGAAAGTTTACCTTTGTCACAGTCATATAGCTTTCAAAATAACTGTTCTGGAATTGTGGCGGGGCAGAAACCTGATTGGAGAGATTCAAACCTGGAGTTCAGAGAAAGATGGACACGGATTTGGGAGATTACAAAACGTTTAAGTATTTTTCAAAGGAAAGTGAAGCAGGGAATGGGGCGGCAGCATGCAAAGATGGAGAATTGAAGAATTTGTTATTTTAAGGATAGTGGTAATGATGGAAGATTTAAAGGAGAGCGGGACAGTACTTGAAAAGAGAGAACTGTTGTGAATGTCAGTAGGCATGGGGAGGTTGTGTTGTCTATATTTTAGTGGGAATAGGGTTGATGGAGCAGGTGGTGCACAGAGAGAGCACTGAGAGGGCATGAGGGGAGACGGGAGAGAAACTCATGAAAAATGTGTGTTCAGGGCTTGGGCAAATGGGATAGTCAGACTCAGTTTGTCCCATTGGGCCAGTGGGAGGGAGGGAAGCAGCAAAGGCAGCTGATCAGATTGTCTCAATCTTAGAAACAAAGAAGCTCCATGAGATCCTCACATTGTTGCTGGAGGTGAGGATGGAGGAGACAAGCGAGAGGGAGAACCCTTCAAAAGGAACAAATTTGTGTTAAAGATATTAAAAAGACTCAACACACTGTGTTTAACGCAAAGCTGATTTATTTGAAATTTATCCAGAATCTATAACTGGGCTGGAGTTTATTAACATCAGCAGAAATACACTCCAATGAATATGCTTCAGACAACAGTATCATTAGGAACCAAATCCAACCCAAGCAGTTACTTGTGAACTCACTGGTGTCTCAGCAGTTGGGATGACCGAATGAATCCTTTCCCACACTCAAAGCAGGTGAACGGTCACCCCTGACTGTGAACTCGCTGGTGTTTCAGTAGGTTGGATGAATCAGCAAAGCCCTATTTATACACAGTGCAGGTAAGTGGCCTCACCCCAATGTGAACTCACTGGTGTGTCTGCAGATGGGATGACTGAGTGAATCCCTTTCCACACTCAGAGCAGGTGAATGGCCTCTCTCCAGTGTGAGTGCTTCAATGAATTTCCAGCTAGGATGGGTAATTGAATCCCTTCCCACAGTTCCCACATTTCCATGGATTCTCTCCAGTGTGACTGTGGCTGTGGTTCAACAGGTCATTTGTTCGGCTGAAGCCTCGTCCACACACAGAGTATGTATACGGTTTCTCCCCACTGTGAACAAGGTTTTTAACTTCCATGTTCAAAATTCGATGATATTTGGGTTACGATAAATTGGGCGACACCGTCAGATCCTGATGTGATGTTGGGTTTGAGATTCCGGACTGCAAGCTCTGTGAAAGTAGTTTAAAACAGGCAAAAGGGAGTGAGAGAGAACCCACAAAAACACAAAAGCAGGTTATGAAATTGAGTAAATGAATCGGTAATGTTTGGGACAGACACGAGAAAAAAGTGACAATGAAACCTTTCAGACACGATGGATTCATTAATGCCTATTAGGAAAGGGAATCCACCGACTGGACAGGGCCTATACAAAACTCCAAAATCTAGTGGAGGAAAGAGAGGGAGATGGGAGAGCCAGGGCGTGAAGGAAAGGGATGTTGCACATCTGCAACTCTACCAGAGCTTTGGCAGAATCTCCCAAACCCGCAACACCTACCAGCTAGAAGGACCAGAGTAGCAGGTGTCTGTGAACATAATCACCTCCAATTTACAAACTGTCCTGACTTGACTGACATTCAGTACTGGATGAACAGAAATTTCTTCCATTTAAATATTGCGAAGACTGAAGCCATTGTCTTCACTCCCAGCTACAATCTCCCATCAATGCCATCCATCTCTCTGACAACTTTAAGACTGAACCAGACTATTCAACAATCAATTTTAGATCATTAACTCACTCCTCCATCCCCACCCCCTTTCCGATCCCTCTTATATTTTCCAATAATTTATATAGATTTTTCTTTTCCCACCTATTTCCATTATTTCCATCCATTGTTTTATCTCTACCTTTTAGCCTATTTTGATCCCTTCCCTTCACCCCACCCCACCCCCACTAGGGCTATCTGTACCTTGCTTCTCCTGTTTTCTACCCTTAATTAGCACATTAGATAATATCACCACCTTCAACACCTCTTTGTCCTTTTGTCTGTGACATCTTTTGGTTATCTCCACCTATCACTGGCCCTCTATCCAGCTCTACCTGTCCCAGTATCCCCCTCCCCCCCACCTCCAAACCATCTTATATTTCACCTCTTTTCTATTTTTACTTAGTTCTGTTGAAGAGTCATACGAACTCAAAACGTTAACTGTAATGCTCTCCGCAGATGCTGCCAGACCTGCTGAGTTTTTCCAAGTATTTTTATTTTTGTTTCAGACTATTCACTATCTTGCTGTCATATTTCACCCCAAGCTGATCCTCTAACTACATACCACCAACACTGCCT
Organism: Isurus oxyrinchus; assembly: GCA_026770705.1. Classification (NCBI taxonomy): domain Eukaryota; kingdom Metazoa; phylum Chordata; class Chondrichthyes; order Lamniformes; family Lamnidae; genus Isurus; species Isurus oxyrinchus. The sequence continues at coordinate 52,583 of JANJGN010000038.1, forward strand.
ATTTGGACCTCAGTAACTTTGCCAAACTTCACACCTGCCTCAGCTCATCTGCTGCTGAAACTCATCTTTTCCTTTGTTCCTGCTAAACTGGACTATTACTAGCTACTGACATAAAGATGGGGTCATTTAAAACTCTGCTTCCCTTATCCTGACTTGCACTAAGACTCGTTCATCCAAAATCCTTGTGCTCACTGAGCAACATCTGCTTCTCGTTAGGCAGCACCGCAATGTTCAAATTCTCATCCTTGTTCTCAAATCCTACCGTTACCTCACCCTTACTATCTCTATAATATCCTCCAATCCACATCCCTCCCAGATATCTGGAGTCATTTAATTCAGGCCTTCTGAGGATCCCTGATTTCAATTGATCCACCATTGGTGACCAAACCTTCAGCTGCCCAGGCCATAAGCTCTGGAATAGCCTCCTTAGACCTCTCTGCCTCCCTCTCATCCTTTAAGACTCTCCTTATAAGCTACTTATTTGACCAAGCCTCTGATCATCTGCTCTGATGCCTGCTTATGTGACTTAGTGTTAAATATTGCAACATAATATTCCTGTTAAACACGTTAGAAGGTTTTGTTTTATCCAGAGTGCTACATAAGTACAACTTGTCCTTGATGATTTGGATATACCATCGCTGAGTGGAAATCCTGTAACTCCTTACCAAACAGCATTGTGGGAGCACCTTCACCACAGTGACTGCAGCGGTTCGGGAAGAAGGCCCACCGACACCTGACCAACAGAGAACTGGGGACTGACAATATCTGCTGGTCTTGTTAGTAACACCAAATACCAAGAATGGAGTTAACAAAAAACCTCCGTTGTTTCTCTCTCCACAGCTGCTGTCAGACCAGGTGAGTTTCTTTTTTCCAGCATTTTCTGTTTTGATTTCAGACTTCCAGCATCCCCAATATTTTGATTTTATCTGAATTGGTCTGCCTGTGTTTATAAACTCAGTCCTAGAAAACAATGATATGAAAGCAAAACTCTACAATGTTGGATCTGAAATGAAAATATAAAAGACTTCAAATATTCAGCTTGTCAGGCAGCATAAGCCGATTAAGAAACAGAGCTAGGGGCTCAGGTCACTGACCTGCCTTCAGACTGCACGAAAACGCTCAGCGGCAGCCAATGAATAATGGCGGTCAAAGTTCCCACAATGCTATGGGACCAGAAATCGCTCTATCTAAAAGTTGTTTATTTTCTTATGGAAGGTCGGTTGTCGCAATCTGCAATGGCGCAGTGAGAGGTAAGGAGGTGAAGAACTGCAGCAAATTACAGGAATACTTAAATGGATTTGCAGAGAACATGGAGAAATGGAAAATTAAATTCAAAATAGTGAAATGAAGGTGGGTTGGGTCCCTGCTAATGGAGATAGACCGTATTCGATCCCGCGGTGCATTCTGCGTAGGATGACCCGCTATTATTACGGAAGAATTAAGTGACGTTTCTGCACTTGCGCACCCACACCAATGCCGAAACTAACAAAATAAAACCCAGCTCTGAAGAAGAGTCATACGGACACGAAACGTTAACTCTCTCTTTCTCTCCACAGATGCTGCTAGACTTGCTGAGTTTTTCCAGCATTTTCTGCTTCTGTTACCAAGACTAACAACCTCCCAGCATCCAGAATCACCGCAACCTGCAGCCTGGAACTGGGAGTGGGAGAAGCGGGAAGAATGAGGAGAAACAATATAACCCAACACTCACAGCAACCTCCAATCCACCTCCATTCCCGGGATAGTGAGACAGAGTTTAGAAACACTCACCAACACGATTCCAGTGAAACTTCCACGAGGAAAAGGAGGAGCAGTGACGGTGCTGCTCTGATATAGCCCCAGACCTGTCACTCAAACCCCCAACCCCGCCCAGTTCACAGCTCAACCAACCAGCTTGCAGCTTCCTGCACCTTGACCCCGCCCGGCCCAGGTGTGGGACAGTCCAAGGTGAGTCCTTCGTGTGATCAGGACAGTGGGGGAGGGGTGACCTCCTGCCCTGTGCTGTGTCCAAAATGGACTCTTCCTCCCCTCCCCCAGGGCCCTATAAACACTGCATGCAGACGGCTGATGGGCTTTGGGGATCTTCACTAACCTGCACAGGTATATTATCCTGCACATCCCCTCCCCACCTCCATTCACCATGTCAACAAGTTGCTTTTCTTTCTTTCTGCTCCCCCTTTGCATAAACATCTTGTTTCATACAAGTTTTGTTTAAGACTTGTTCAATCTTGTTTAATTGCAGGGCCATGGGGCAAAGGCAGGGACGTGGCATTAGGTAAACTGTTCCTTCAGGGAGCTAACACAGACATGACCAACCGAGTGGCCCCACTTTTGTGCTGCAACATTCTATGATTCTGTGATGTGTCTATTCTGCTGCTCCATTCCCAGTGATTCCCACCTTCTGCTATTGTCCCTGGCACCCTGTTTAACCAAGTAATTCCTCCACTTTCCCTTGCTCACCCTGTGCAGTGTGTGTGTCAGGCTTCCTCCGAACACCTCGTCTCACCACCACCCCGGCCCCTTTAACCATCAGCAGCTTTCTGCTTGTCTGGTTTTAATCTAAATTTACAGAATTGCAGGATTTAGCTTCAAACTCGCCTTAACTGATTGCAGCAAATCAGATCATGTTTGCTCCTCACACCAGGATAGTTTATTTTGTATAAAATCAGACCAAAAATGCAGTGACTGTCCTTAAGCTTCTTCTTTTGATGCTCACAGGACCCGAATATAAAACAGTGAGCGTTCTCCCCCTAGACTGAATACAAAACAATGAACATTCTCCCCCCAGACCCAAATATAAAGTAAAGTAAAGTTAGAATAAACTTCAATAAAACACTGGCTTGGTACCAGGCACAATCCAAAGGCCAGCTAATACTCTAGGGACCTGGGTTCAAGTCCCACCTCAGCAGCTGGTTCAATTTAAATTCAATTAATAAATCTGGAATTTAAAGCTAGCCTCAGTAACAGTGACAATGAAACCATTGTTGGTTATCATTTAAAAAAAAAACATCTGGTTCACTAATGCCTTTTAGAGAAGGAAATCTGCCATCCTTACATGGTCTGGCCTACATGTGAATTGGGTCCAATTCTGAGCATCTCACCACAGGAAGAATGTGAGGCATTAGAGACTGTGCAGTAAAGGTTCACGAGAGATGAGGAACGTCAATTAGGTTAGCTGAAGTTGGGTTTGACTTGCATATTTTCTGGACCTTCTGTCTTCACTTCCTTCTGAAATTGTAGCCATTCAGTGGTGGGGGTGTTAAAAACTTTCTTTCATGGCATTTGGGCAAGGCCAGCATTTGCTGCCCATCCCCAACTGCCCTTGAAGCAAGGCTTGCCACACCATTCAGAGGGCCATTCTGAATCAAACACATTTCAGTGGATCTGGAGTCACATGTAGGCCAGACCATGTAAGGATGGCAGATTTCCTTCTCTAAAAGGCATTAGTGAACCAGATGTTTTTTTTAAATGATAACCGATAATGGTTTAATTGTCACTGTTACTGAGGCTAGCTTTAAATTCCAGATTTATTAATTGAATTTAAATTGAACCAGCTGCTGAGGTGGGACTTGACCCCAGGTCCCTAGAGTATTAGCTGGCCTTCTGGATTACTGGTTTAGTCACATCGGCAGGATTCCAATGCCACCCCCCCACCCCCCATATATTATATACATATATATATATTAATTATTTTGTAACTAGTTTAATATTTGTCATTATTTTATTTCATGTGGTTTCTAACATGAGTTTCAGACAATTCTGTGCCAAATGGACGAGCTGTTTAAAGGTCACTCATTTCTCCCTATGCATGTTAATGTTCATTAAAGACACAGAAAATAATGTCCTCCTCATTAAGTATCAATGGCACTTAAATGGACAATTCCCACTTCCCTTCTTTTGGGTGCATAGGTGGTCTATACATTCAGGTTACTGTATAATTTGATTGTTAATTTTATTGAGTGCCCCAAATTTTAAATGACGACCCCAATCTCCACATCGCAGCACAAAGTGACCATTTCTCATTGGGCAGGCAATGGCGATGCCTTTTCCCAGCATTCCCCGCGATGGTGAATGTGCCCTATCCAGACCACTAGCAAGCGAGGCGCAATGCCGGAGTGTTTGGAGCATGCGCAGTGTCAGTGATGGCGACGGGAGAGAAGCTCCTCTGCAGCCGGCGAGGATTTGGATACGCGACGGGAGCAATGGAGCCGGCGGCTGGTCGGGAAGGTTTTGAAACACCCGGTGAAGGCCTCAAACCCCGAACAGAGACCTGCAGGTCCTGGGTTTGCAGCTCCGGTGCTTTTAACCGAGACTAGACCCAGATGAACGGCCGCCATCGTGTTTCAGAGGGGAGCAGGGCGCATGGGCGCAGGGCTTGATGACGCCACAGTGGGCGGGGCTTCAGCGTGCCTGTTCCCAACCGGGTCCAAGTGCCCAGTTAGTGTATAATTCTGGGCAACAGGTTTTTCAGCAGCTTCACCCACTTTCAGGCTGCAGGTGATGTTTGAAGCGGAGAGGAGTTCACGGGCCTTGTATATATTCAGAGTGAGAGGCTGCAGCCCCTGTGTAGTTACCTGAAGGGGATGATCCTCAACCTTTGATGACACTGCTGTCCCATTCTTTGAATCTTTGTCTGACCAGTGTGGAGGGGGAGTGGGTAATCTTCTCCTGAAACTGTTCATGGGCCAGGTTAAAACATGAATTTGCAGATCCAGGATGGGTGACACACATGGGGGTGGTCACACTGGCTGCCGATGTCTCTTCTGTGGTCTTGTCCGTGCCTGGGTGTCCCTGGAGAGGGAACATGCGGTGTCCATCGGTACGCTTGATACCTTCCATAACCAGTGGGCACCTCAGGGTACAGAGTGTCTCACAGACACTGGAAACAACATTCTGCTTTAGTTAGGGAGGTTCCCTTTGCTTTTTTGGGACTTTGTTGCTGATTTGAGCTTCTTTTAGTTTGATTGGACCACATGTTTGGGGAAAGAATGTCCCAAAGAAACTTGAATTTTCTGTTTTGAATTTCTATCCTGTACTTACAGTGAAGATTTTTGTAAACTCCTTTTACAGGGGAGAAGAGGGAGATGATTTACAGACGGGAAACTCAAACCAAACATCACAAGATCTGACCGCGTCACTCGATTCATCAAGACCTAAATATCATTGGACATTGACTGTGAAAGGAGGTATATTTGTCTGTTCTGTCTGTGGGCAAAGATTTGAAACATCAGTGTGACTGGAAAAGCACCGACACACACACGCACGTGCGCGCGCACACACACACACACACACACACACACACACACACACACACACACACACACACACACACACACACACACACACACACACACACACACACACACACACACACACACACACACACACACACACACACACACACACACAGTGTGTGCCAGTGAAATGATTGTAGAAGGAGCTTTAACCTGTTACACCACCTGAAACAAAGATGTCACCATGCACAGCGGGGAGAAACTGTGCAAGTGTAGTGTGTGTGGACAAGAAATCAAGTGATTATCCAACCTGGAGAGGCACAGGAACATCGACACCATGGAGAAACCGTGGAACTGCGGGGATTGTGGGAAGAGATTCAGATCCCCCTCTGAGCTGGAAACTCATGGATGCATTCACACTAGGGAGAGACCATTTACCTGTTGCGATTGTGGGAAGGGATTCGCTCGACTAACTAACGTCACTTCACACCAACTTGTTCATTCAGACATGAGACCTTTTAAATGTTGTGACTGTGAGAAGAGCTTTAAAAGCAAAAAGAATCTGCTAATACACCAGCGAGTTCACACTGGGGAGAGGCCATTCACCTGCTTTGACTGTGGGAAGGGATTCGCTCAGTTATCCAACCTGCTGCGACACCAGAGAGTTCACACTGGAGAGAGGCCATTCACCTGCTCCAGGTGTGGGAAGGGATTCACTCAGTTAAGTACCCTCACTTCACATCAACTTGTTCACTCTGACAAGAGACCTTTTAAATGTTCTGATTGTGAAAAGTGCTTTAAAAGCAGAAAGATTCTGCTGACACACCAGCAAGTTCACACTGGGCAGAAACCATTCAACTACTCCAAGTGTGGGAAGAGGTTCATTCAACTAACCCAGCTCACTTCACATCAACGTGTTCACTCTGAAAAGAGACCTTTTAAGCGTGCCGACTGTGAAAAGCTATAAAAGCAAAATGGATCTGCTAACACACCAGCGAGTTCACACTGGAGAATGGTCATTGACCTGCTCCGTGTGTGGGAAGGGATTCATTCACCCATCCCTCCGGCTGAAACTCCAGTGAGTTCACACTGGAGAGAGACTGTTCACCTGCTCCGTGTGTGGGAAGGGATTCAGTCATTCATCCACCCTGCAGTCACACCAGTGTATTCACAAGTGACTCCTGGGGTTGGATTCTGCTGTCATTGCTGCTGTTAATCACATCCAGGACTGAACCATGTTCATTCTGACAGTTGGGGTTTGTTTCTGCAAATGTTAATAATCCCTGTAACTGGGCTGGAATTTAATACTCTGGATAAAGGTTAAATAAATCAGCTTTGTGTCAAACATTGTCAACATATTAGTCGAGGCATTGAATGCAAGAGCAGGGATGTTATGATGGAGCAGTATAAAGCATTAGTTAGGCCACATTTGGAGTACTCTGTGCATTGCTGTTTGCCACACTATAGGAAGGATGTGATTGCACTGGAGAGGGTGCAGAGGAGATTCACTCAGGATGTTGACTGGGCTGGAGCATTTCAGCTATGAAGAGAGACTAGATAGGCTACTTAGTTCTGTTGAACAGTCATATGGACTCGAAATGTTAAATATGTTCCTCTCCGCAGATGCTGCCAGACCTGCTGAGTTTTTCCAGGTACTTTTATTTTTGTTCTAGAGAGGCTGGGGTTGTTTTCCTCAGAGCAGAGAAGGCTGAGTGGGGACCTGATGGTGGTGCACAAAATTATGAAGGGCATAGATAGGGTGGATAGGAAGAAATTTTTCTCTTTAATGGAGGGGTCAATACTCAGGGGACATAGATTTAAGGTAAGGGGCAGAAGTTTTAGAGGGAATTTGAGGATTTTCTTTTCACCCAGAGGGTGGGGGCTATCTGGAACCTGCCAGCGAAGCCGACATCCCGTGAATGAATTTAAAAAGACAACACTTTCATCCCAGGAATGAACCGAGTGAACCTTCCCTGAAATGCCTCTTATACAACTCCGTCCATCCTCAAGATTATCCCATAACTATGTTATCATAAGGTGTGAATGGTACGAGCTGGAACTTGGTATTTCTCATTTTTCAATCCATTTGCTAACAGAATCTCCCCCTCCCATCCCCAGATTCAGACAATGATTAACTGAGACTCAGTCTCTAATGACGGCCTTAAAAGTGGATAAATCCCCAGGGCCAGGTGAAATGTTGAACTCAGTACCTGGGGGAGTGGTAGAGGCAGGAACTCTCACAACATTTAAGAAGTATTTAGATGAACACTTGAAATACCACAGCTAACAGGGCTACGGGCCAAGTGCTGGAAAAGGGATGAGAGGAGATGGGGTTTGATGACAGGCACTGCAGGAATTCACCAAGGCTCCTTCAACAGCACCATCCAAACCCATGATCACTACCATCTAGAAGGACAAGGGCAGCAGACAGATGGGAACACCACCACCTGGAAATTCCCCTCCAAGTCGCTCACCATCCTGATATGGGAATATATTGCCATTCCTTCACTGTCATTGGGTCAAAATCCTGGAACTCCCTTCCTAACAGCACTGTGGGTGTACCTACACTACATGGACTGCAGCGGTTCAAGAAGGCCGCTCATCACCACCTTCCCAAACACAACTAGGGATGGGCAACAAATGCTGGCCCAGCCAGTGAAGCCCATATCCCATGAATGAATATAAAAAAAACAGAACATGAGTGGTTAGTGTGGCAAGTAGAATAAAACAACGTTTTAAATTATCAAGACATCAATACATATTCCACAGAAAAGTTGTCTCTCAAACATTTAGGAAAGAATTAAACACATTGAATCTAACAAAGTGAACCAAATTAATTTGAAGAGGGGAATAGAATCTGGATTTAGAAAATATCCACAAGGTGGATGAAGGTGAACAGAGAGCTGGAGAACCTTTAAAGTCCGTGCTTGAACTTTTGAACCAGATGTATTTACGACATGTCAATAATTTAGATTGTGAGAGATGATGGACAGGTGGGGAGGATGAATCTAAGTCGATAGTTATCACATTTAGTGGAAAAGTTTTGACATTTATTCTTGGTAGCAGCTCAAGTGCTGGTGTTGCTGATTCTGATCATTCTAGTTGGTTTAGCATGTTATCTATGGTTTGTCATCAAGAAATTAGGAAAACAAGCTCGGAGCTTAGAAATAGTGACGTTAGTCAGAAATCAGTTGTGAGAAGTCAATAAGGTTATTCCCTTCTCAAACTGGGGAGATCTGTGAGAAATCACTGCTTAATTAACCTTATAAAATCTTCAGAAATTTATTCAACATAACAGAAATAGCTCTTTCTCTCTCTCCCTTGTTTAGGAAGAAAGATTCCTGGCTTGATAAACATCGGACAATGTACCCCTATGATAACTCATTGGGATGGTCTCAGTAGTTACGGGATGGAATTTGTAGTAGTGATTGAAGAAAATGGCTTTTGCCTTCAATTTTTAATTGGAAGAATTTTCTGCTCATCCAGTACTGGGTGTGGGATAAGCAGTTGGATAATTTCGTAACAGTGGAGGAATGGAAAGGGATGGTGGCGAGGTAGACCCTCCGGGACACCCTGGTCCACTCCTCAATCACCCCCTACATCTCAAGCCCCTCCCACGGCACCTTCCCATGCAACCACAGAGGGTACAACACCTGCCCCTTTACTTCCCCCCTCCTCACCATCCAAGGGCCCAAACACTTCTTTCAAGTGAAGCAGCATTTCAGTTGCACTTCCCTCAGCTGAGTCTACTGCATTCGTTGCTCCCAATGCAGTTTCCTCTACATTGCAGAGACCAAACGCAGACTGGGTGACCGCTTTGCAGAACACCTTCGGTCTGTCCACAAGCATTACCCAGACCTCCCTGTCGCTTGCCATTTCAACAGTCCATTCTGCTCTCATGCCCACATGTCCGTCCTTGGCTTGTTGCATTGTTCCAGTGAAGCTCAACGCAAACCGGAGGAATGGTATCTCATCTTCCAACTAGGCACTTCACTGTCTTCCAGTCCGAATATTGAGTTCAACAATTTTAGATCATGAACTCTCTCCTCCATCCCCACCCTCTTTCTGATTTCCCCCCTTTTTTTTCCAATAATTTATATAGATTTTTCTTTTCCCACCTATTTCCATTATTTTTAAATGTATTTCCATCCATTATTTTACCTCTGCCTTTTAGCCTTTTTTGATTCCTTCACCCCACCCCCACTAGGGCTATCTGTACCTGGCTTGTCCTGCTTTCTAACCTTAATTAGCACATTCCTTAGATAATATCATCACCTTCAACACCTCTTTGTCCTTCTGTCTGTGACATCTTTTGGTTATCTCCACCTATCACTGGCCCTCTATCCAGCTCTACTTGCAGGTGTATGTGAACACCATCATCTCCAAGAACCCTTCCAAGTCACACACCATCCTGACTTGTCTGGATCAACAGAAATTTCCTCTGTTTAAATATTGGGAAGACTGAAGCCATTGTCTTCAGTCCCTACTACAAATTCCACTCCCTGACCATCGGCTCCATCCCTCTTACTGACAACTGTGTGTGGCTGAACCAGACTGTGTATAAGAACATAGGAGCAGGAGTAGGCCATTCAGCCCATTCTGCTCCACCATTCAATCTGTTCGAAGTCTTTTCCCACACTATCCACATATCCCTTTATGTAACTGCTCAACCTGTCATCCATTCCTTTGTTCTGTCTAAACTTAACTATCAGAACACACTCCCAGCCGGCCTCCCACATTTAGCCTCCATGTAATCCAAAACTTTGCTTCCTCGCACCAAGCCTTGTTCACCCATCACCCCTGTATTCACCGACTTACAAAGCCTCTGGGTTAAGGAGAACCTCAATTTTAAATTTCTCATCCTTGTTTTCAAATCTCTCCATGGTCTCTCCCTCCCTACCTCTATAATCTCTTCCAGCCTCACAACCCTCCGAGGTTTCTACACTTCTCTAATTCCGACCTGCTCAGCATTCCTGATTTTAACTGCACCACCTTTGGGTCTCCTCCAGCAGCTGCCAAGGCCACAAGCTCTGGAATTGCCCCGCTAAACCTCTCCACTTCACTTTCCTCCCTTAAGATAATCCATAACGCCTACCTCTTTGAGTAAACTTTTGTCCATGTGGCTCCGTGTCAAATGTTGCTTTCTAACGCTCCTGTGAAACACCTTGGTACCATTATACAACAGAATTAATTAATTACCATTTCAGGGTGGGCAGAATTTGATGGTCAACACAGGCGCTAAAGCGGAAGAGAAATGGACTATAGCGCAGGGAAAACGATTCCTGAAAGATACTGTGGGAAGATAAAGCTGGTGAGCCAGCAGCACATGGTCGGGGGATGGACAGCAATGCAAATCTCATTTAGACACAGTTGGCAGAAGAAATATTAAAATCCTAAACATAGTTAAAATACACCCCTTATTAGAGATAGAGAAAGTTAGACAATGGCAGAGAGGTGATCAGGAAGGGCAAAGGATGAAACAGAGCAATAGATGGACATGGATTCGGATCCTCAGTAAAGGAGTCACACCAGCCCCAGAGCCATGAAACCTCTCATAGATAACAGAGTACAGCACTAAAAGCTCTAAACTGTTGATGAATGGTCAAATATACTCAACTCCGAAACAATTACAGATTTTAAATTTAAAATCTCCTGCTGGAGCCTGCAGCTGGAAAGATATCAGAAGCACTGGAGTCAGAGAAAAATCTCCCAGTACAGGAAATACCTGGGGAGCGGGGTGCTGTCACCGTGAAATTGTCGATGTGTGATGATGTCACAGACACAGACACATAACATCTGGGTCTATGCAGACCAGTGATCACCACACATTATGAGGAATGTGAGAGGGTGCAGATAAGATTTACCAAAATAGGTAAGGGATGAGGGATTTTAGTTGAAAGGTTAGTTTGGAGAAACTGGGGATAATCGCCTTGGAGCAAAGTGGATTGAGGGGAGATTTTATGGAGGTGTACAAGTTTATGATAGGTTGAGATAAGATAAAGATGTTCACATTAGTTAATCATTAAAGGATTACAGACATAAATTTAAGATTTGAGGCAATATATACAGGGGGCCTGCGAGGAAAAAAAAATTACCCAATGAGTGATTGAGTGGAACTCAATGCTTACGCTCAGAGGCCGATAATATTCAGGTCCTGATGAATCGAATGACTCTGTCAGGTCTTGATGTGATGTTGGTTTCAGTTTCCCGTCTGCAAATCCTTCCCATTCAACATCCTGTAAAAAGATTATAAAAATAGCCATCACTGTCAGTCCAGGATACAAGTTGTGAAGAGACAAACATTCCTCTTGGTTTGAGTTTGCTGTGTGTAAATCCTCCCCTTCTAACCCCCTGTAAAAGGAGTTTCCAAACTCCATCCCTGTCAGTCCAGGATAGAAATTCACAACATTCTTTCCTCCTGCTACCTGGACCAGGATGACCGCGCATGCGCCCTGCTGCACAGCCGCTGCCCCGGGCCTGGCAGAGGGAGAGTCCCAGCCATTTCCGGTCTGTTCGCTGCAAACGCGGGGCCGGTAGTTTCATATTAAGGGTGTGCGGCCTGTACCGAGTGTTTCTGAAGCCTCCCTGCCCACTTCACTGGCTCCATTCCTCCCGCCCACCCACTAAATCTGTTGTTCTACCGCAGTCACCATTTTCTCATCAGCTCTCCGGCTCCGCTTACAGGACAGCACTGCGCATGCTCAGATAGGAGACCGCAATGCGCAGATGCCAATCACACTTAGTTATGCGCATGCGCACGGCAATGGCGTCCTGGATAGGACACCTTCTGTCCCGCTCTGAATGCTGGGTGAAAGGTCCGCCATTGGAGAGTGACATTCTTGCATGTAAATTATGTTTCATGTTTCAATGATGATCGAACGCTTGGAGAGAAAATTTAAAATTATTAATTCGATTAATAGAACAGTCAAAGTACACGGGCTTCCACCATACTTCTGTCCTGGATGTAATTAACAATAGAACATGCCCCAACAGTTCGAGGTGAATTCACTGGATTCTCAGCAGTCCGGGTGAAGAAGTTATTTTTCCTTCCGTACCCCGGGCATTTAAGCTCTGTCTTGTCAGTCAGAACGTGACTTTAGCGACTTAAATCCTTTGAACTTTAAAGCTGGATTGTTAACAGGTGGCCAAACTGAGAAAATCCCTTTGCAAAGTTTTCTCCATCAGATGTGACAGCAGCTGTATCAACGAATGAGGTGATTAAGGGAATCCATTTCCACATTCAGTGAATGATGTTTTAATCATGTGACTTTACCCAGGATTGTCCAGCTCAGACTTGGATCTCTAATCCTTCTAGCAATGAGTTCTATATTCTACTCAAAGAAAAGAGAAGAAAAAGGCGATGCTATAACTCTGAAATAAAACACAATATTTTGGAACTAAAACAGCCCTGGTAGCATGTGTGGAGAGAGAAACATAGTTTTCATATCAGGTCTGTGACTTTTCAGCAGAACTGTACTGAATCAGTGCACAGGCCTGAAAACATAACTCTGCTTCTCAATCCACAGAAATTCCCAGATATGCTGAGTATGTCCATCATTTTCTGTTTTCATCTCTGGTTAAAGACATTGCCTCTGATTTGGACATTGGATTTATTGGTGACTAGTTTATGTTGATTCTTGTCTATCCACAAGTGGATACATCTTCCAAATCTTTTTCTAAAATTAACAGCTTTGCTGAGGTCATCCCTCACTCTTTTCTCCACAGAAAGCCTTTTTAACCTGTTCAATCTCTTTTGAATGAGATAAATTTCCAATTTTAGTATAATTCCAGTAAACCTTTCTTGCATCTTCTCCTATGCTTCTAGATCCATCTAATTATATAAAGAGGGAGCTAATCTGAGACTTCAATCTCATCATTTCCCCCAAATGCCTGTATGTTGGAAGGATCGGTATTGCAGTGGGAGAGAGGACTATGGTTTCAAGCTTTGATTTCCCAACCTCTCTTTCACAGTATCCCATGAGCAGAACTTAAGATGAAATTAACACATCCAATGAAAAGATTTAGAAAGTGGCGTGTAACTTTTATATGTGACTAACTCACTCTTGCATTCTGTAAATCCTGCTCGGAGGTTTTGTGAATGGGATATCATCTACCTGCGATTTCCTAAGCCCGTGCTTGTGGGAGATTTGGCCCCTGTTGCAGTTTCGACTTCCCAGAGATGGCCAGTAACCCGCTGATTGAAACAGCAATTGCCACTTTCCCCTGCTGGCTGCTGGAGAGCAAATAATTGCTGCTTTCTACTTTTCCCTGTCTCCCTCGCTGCTGGGCTGAGGAAGAGCAAATAGTTGATGGGTTTGTTTGAATACAATAACTTAATAGGTTTCTAATGGGTTAGATGTAAGTACATGGGAGATGTAATTGTTTTCTAATGAGAAGCTAAGTGGCAGCAGGGGGACAGATTCATAAATCAATGAAAGTAGCAACACTCCCGCTGAATCCTCAATCAGGTAAATGCAGCAACATGTAAATGGTGAGAAAATATTTAGTGATACAAGTGTTACTGAATCAATTTCATGAAAATGTCTAAACAGCATTAGCAATCCCAGCACTGACAGAATTCAATCAACACAACCATTAAATGCTCAAAAACTCAGCTCTTCACAGATGCTGCTTTGCCTGCTGAATATTAACAGAATCCTCTGGGTTTATTTTACTATCTTTTTATATATGTAAATAGTCTCCAAACAGACTATCAAAAATTGCTAATAGCAACTTTGTTGCAAGTCACTATAGCAGGGTATTGGGAAAAGTTTTCAATAAGCAATAATCACACCTCAGTTAAACCTCATTGACTACAATACTGCCACTGCGCAAAGTTAATGCAAACTCTCTGGACAAGCGGTGGTCTAGCAAACACAAACCATTCACACATGTGGTGAGAAAAATGAATTGATTTCAGGGCATTGCACATTCTCGCCTGGGATTGTGTTTATCAGATGTAACTTATTTTCTAAAATTATATCAGTACATTAAAACATTATTTATCAGACAGAATGTTGAAATGAGAAGGAAAGGCTTATGGGATGGGAATATGCTAATCCTCCCTATGATACCTTGTGAAGTGAAATGATGCCCTGTCTGCTGGGAGCACGTGTCCAAGCTCCCCAGGGGGTAGTTTAAACGGTTGTGTTAACACACTCTAACATAACTAATAGTAACACTACTTTGAACATTGTTTATAAATAATAATTTTAAAAAGCTCTGGGCACAGTATTGTGTCCTTGTGCATTGTACCCAGTTCAGACTTAGTGAGCGGCAGTGGGAGCAGAGACAAGAGAGTTTTCTACTTCATGTTGATACATTGTTGGGAACTGGACAGGGCAGTTCTGATGAATCATGCACCCCCCCCCCCCCCCAGCTGCTTATGCTGATGAATATTTCCAGCTTTGTATTTTTGTACATTTAAATTTCAAGATTCATCTTCTGCAATTATTATTTTTACAGATCTGAATTTCAATTGATCCCAGCCATGTTTTCAATTTGTGATTAGTAGTTGTTCAGTTTTGTGTATCCATGCACAGAATGTGAGACAGCATTTATTACCATCCCTACTTGCCCTTGTGAAGGTGGTAGTGAGCTGCCTTCTTGAACGGCTGCAGTCCTTGTGGTGTAGGTACACCCACAGTGTTGTAATTATGATACAACCTTTCAGAGCCAATAACTAAACTTGGCCCAAATATATTAAGTGGATAAATGAAAGCAAAATGTTACTTAAAAGGTACTGAGACATGATATTTATTCATGTGCTGATATAATACACTGCTATTTAATTGATTTATTATCCTGTGTGAGCTGCTCCACCTGTGTTTTCCAACCCATCTTTTGAAGACTCCAGCTGAGCAAAGAAAGCAATCAAATTTCAATCAGCAACCTCGAACTTTATATTCACCGCCTTTCAGAGTTAGGTGATTTTTTTTGTGCTAAGCAGACTTTATACAATCCAAAGGAAGACATTTTATTAAATGGAAGTGATTTCCATCCCATCTGAACTGGGTATTCTTAATTATTGCGCACGTGTCCTCTGAAGGCTGCGGCACATTTGTAACATTTAACTGTTAAACTGGCCTCTGAGTTGAAGATCGCTGCTCCAAATGGAGAAATCCAACTGAGATGATAGTAGTAACTGTTTGTAAATATCAGGCTCCAGGTCAGTAGCTGGAATTATTTATTTTAGATTTTGTATGAGTAACACATTGTGACATTTGTTGTGTGATGTTTGACGTGTAACCTCTGGACACTGGCTCCAATACTTTATGCATATTTGTAAAGTTAAATGCTGGTCTGTTTTATAGTGATTGGTGCAATAACCACCTCGTGTTCGATTTCTTATTTTGAATGCAATGTTGGGGCTGTTTTCAGGATGAACTGTCTTTCTAAAGCCTGGACATCCATACGAGTAATCCAGAGGCCCAGGCTCATGCTCTGAGGACACAGGTTCAAATCCCACCACAGCAGCTGGTGGAATTTAAATTCAGTTAGTAAATCTGCTATCACAAGCAATGAGACTATCATCAGCCTTTGTAAAAACGCATCTGATTACTCATGTCGTTTAGGGAAGGAAATTTGCCATCCTCACCTGGTCTGGCCTACATGTGACTGATAAATAACAATAAATAAGAGAAGTAAAATAAATAAAATAAGAATAAGAAAAAAGTGCGCCAATTAACTGATTTCCTGGTGGTAATTTAACCTGGAGCCACCATGGGTGATATTAATAATTAACACATTCCCATGACATCTCAGTTTACCAAAGTCTGTCCCAATCCATGTGAATGATAAATGGGTTCTCATAATAGTGGGAGGTTAATTTATTAGTGAATCTTCATCTACTGTACCCAATATTTCATGCTGCCATTTATCCATTGATGCGTTTTTGACATCCAAAAGTTTCAGAAATATTACCAAACAGAAACAGACTGTCACTCCAACAAGTCTATGTTTAGATTCCCCAACAGAATTAGTCCTAATCTCACAGACCCGCCAATCCGCCATGCTCTTACTCCCCTTGTCATTCCGTCACATTTTTAACATGTTCTTCTATGTTGCCCTGGTCTCTGCTTCAATCATTGACTCTGCTAATACATTTCATAGTCTCCATGGAGAAAACAACTCATCCAGCTCAGGAATAGAGCCCAAATGTTCAGGTATTTCTCCCTAGCTGTACTTCCACACACGAGGCAGAATGCCACTGACTGAGCTGGATCCTTTCTGTCCCCTCAGCTCCAATCCTACCGTGTGGAGCTGAACAACAACAATTTTAACTGATTGACATTTAATCCAATAAAACACTGCAAAGCACTTCACAGGAGTGTTCCCAAAGACCCACCCAGAAGTAGATATTAGGATGGGTGGCCAGGAATGTGGTAAAAGGAGTAAGTTTTAAGGAGCGCCTTAAAGGAATGGAGAGAGAGTGGACAGAGGTGGAGAGTTTGAGGGAGTGAATTCTATCACTTGGAGCCTCGGCAGCTGAAAGTGAATGAAGGGTGAAAGTGAGATGAGAACTTAATAGTGAATTGACTCTAACTTTCTGAAATGGTCTGATCCATTTTTCAGAAGTGAGTCAAATCGCGGAGTCACAGGAAAGTACAACACTGGAGGAGATGGTTTGACCCACTGCGTCTGCAAGAGCTGTGCAACCAGTCCCACTTCCCCACCCTTTCCCCACACAGCAGGAGATGGCTTGATCCATTGTGTCTGCAAGAGCTGTGAAACCAATCCCACATCCACACTCTTTCCCCACACAGAAGGAGATGGTTTCACCCACTGTGTCTGTAAGAGCTGTGAAACCAGTCCCACATCCACACCCTTGCCCCACACAGGAGGAGATGGTTTGACCCACTGTGTCTGTAAGAGCTGTGAAACCAGTCCCACATCCACACCCTTTTCCCACACAGGAGGAGATGGTTTGACCCACTGTGTCTGCAAGAGCTGTGAAACCAGTCCCACATCCACACCCTTTCCCCACACAGGAGGAGATGGTTTCACCCACTGTGTCTGCAAGAGCTGTGAAACCAGTCCCACATCCACACCCTTTCCCCACACAGGAGGAGATGGTTTGACCCACTGTGACTGTAAGAGCTGTGAAACCAGTCCCACATCCACACCCTTTCCCCACACAGGAGGAGATGGTTTGACCCACTGTGTCTGCAAGAGCTGTGAAACCAGTCCCACATCCACACCCTTTCCCCACACAGGAGGAGATGGTTTGACCCACTGTGTCTGTAAGAGCTGTGAAACCAGTCCCACATCCACACCCTTTCCCCACACAGGAGGAGATGGTTTGACCCACTGTGTCTGTAAGAGCTGTGAAACCAGTCCCACATCCACACCCTTGCCCCACACAGGAGGAGATGGTTTGACCCACTGTGTCTGTAAGAGCTGTGAAACCAGTCCCACATCCACACCCTTGCCCCACATTGCTGCAGATTTTCCTCCTTCCCGTCTTCCCTTTTCAAGGCTGCAATTCATTCTGTTTGCACCATCGTATTAGGCAGTGATTTCCAATACATCACTTTCCATTTTAAATAAAACACCTTATTGCCTCTGGTACATCAGATTCTCATGTTAAATCAGTGCCATCTGGTTATCGACCCTTCCTCCATTGGAAGCAGTTTCTCTTTAATTTCTCTATCTGAACCTTTCATGATTTTAATCAGCTCGATCACAATTCCTGTTTTACCTTCTCGGCTTTCAGAAGAACAACCTCAGATTCTTCGGTCTATGAACTAAACTGTACTTGCTCATTTCTGAATTCGAACGCGGGTTTGTATCGTCACAACCGTGTTTTCTCCATGTCCCATTTGGGGGTAAAAAACAAGATATTTTTAGCTGAAGAGTTAATGGATAACAGCAGCATTGGCAAATTTTAGGGAATATTTTCTGGCAGCGAAAAGACACATAAAAAGCCTGGAACTGTGCAGCAGTCAATATCCAAGGGGGGAAAAAGAGAAAATATTTGACTGTTCTCCATCTACCGACCTCTCATACAATTGTTACATGTAGTAACTAATTACACCACGGAAACATGTACCAAGGTGAGTTGCAAGATACCTAAAGCTGGTATTAACAAGCTGAAGTTTCAGATTGTTGCCACAATAATTGCAGTTGTCCTCATTCCGTTTCTGTTACTTTTGGACAGTGATAAGATGCAAGGCACAAGGAATAAACTGACTAAAGGGATGATGCTGCGAGGCTAAATGTGGGGGATAAAAGGATAAGTTTTTCTGCTTGATGTTCACACCGGCAGAAATATCACTCCTGATCAAACAATCACAGCCACTATTTCAAAGGAGCGCGCCAAACCGAGAAGTGCAACTTCCTATAATTTTATATTTCCCAACAGCATGGTTGTTTTTTCACGCTCATTCTGCCATTTTATAACCCAATCCAGCGATATATATTTTCTTACCTTGTATCCTGTTCATTTGAAGTCAAGACATAGAGCAAATTCAGTGTGTTTTCTTGTCATTTCTCGAATGAGATTTTGGAACCAGGCTAGTTGAAGGACACTTTTATCAGTGCCAATCCTTCATTGTCTCTCACTGTTTAAAACAGGCACTGTTATCATCAGCCTGTTATGTACCTTACATAAGAAAATAAGACCTAGGAGCAGGAGTAGGTAATTCAGCCCTTCCAACCTGTCCCACCATTCAATACAACCATGGCCTCATCTCATTTCGGCCTCAATCTCTCCTGGTTCCTTTCTTCTCTATCTAATCATAGCTAGAGATTCACTTGGAATGTCTTCCCTTCCCACTCCCACAGTTCCCTCTGGTGTCCCGCAGAGGATCCAGCCTTGGTCACCTCTTATTTCCCATCAGCATGTCCCCCACAACGACATCATCTGAAGACACAATGTCAGTTATCAAGTGTACACTGACTGTGCCAAGTGCTACCTCACCACCACCTCTCTCCACTTTTGTTAAATTCTCAGACTGTTGTCTGATATCCAATGATAAATGTGCAGAAATGTCCTCCAATTAAGTATTGGGAAGACTGAAGCCATTGTTTTCATTCCCGAGCGACCAGCTCCATTCCTCTTCCTCACAACTGTCTGAAACTAAACCAGGCTTTTTGCACACTTGATGTCAGATTTGACCCCGAGATGCGATTCCAACTCGTGTGTGTGTGTGTGTGTGTGTGTGTGTATCCCGCTGATTTTCCAGTCACACTGATGATTTAAATATTTCCACACAGACAGAACAAACAATTCTCCTTCCATAATCAGAGGCTGATCAGATATGAATTCAGTGATTTTATAAGATCTTGCAAGATTTTTGATTTGAGTTTCCCATCCTTCACTCTAATTCTACCAAATAATTCAACTCAAAACAACAAATCATCTTTAATAACTTGCTTCGTCATTTGGATGTTTGGAAAGAATCAGCTTTTTCTCAGCTGTGGAGAACAGAAAATCCAGTGATTAATTCAGAGCTTCCTTCTCCCCTGATCTGTTCCAACAAGCTGTGTCTATCCAAGTTACATTGATACAGACTCACTCACTCAGGAAGTGATCAGATCTCACTGAACTATGACACAACCTGAGTCTATCTGAGTTATGCTGATACTGACCCAATCACTCAGTAAGTAATCAGGTCTCACTGAACTATGACACAAGCTGTGTCTATCCAAGTTACATTCATACTGACCCACTCACTCAGTAAGTGATGAGCTCTCACTGAACTATGCCACAAACTGTGTCTATCTGAGTTACACTGATACAGACTCAATAAGTGATCAGGTCTGACTGAAATGCAACAACTTATATTTATATCGAGCTTCTAACGTGATACATTGTCCCAAGAATTTTCAGAGGGGCATAAGGACATATGAGGTCAGATGACCAACTGCTTGGTCAAGGAGCTTAGTTATAAGGAGTGTCTGAAAGGGGGAAAGTGAATTACACAGGTGGAGAGGTTTAGAGAGGAAATTCCAGAGCTGAGGGTCCAGGCAGCTGAAGGCCCAGGCACCAATAGATTAAAATCGGGGATGAAGGTAATGATGTATGTGAGCCCCATAGTCCAGGCTCAAGGCCCAATGCTGAACTTTGGGTCATAGTTTGACCGTCCCAGGTCTCAAAGAAAAACAATTCCCCAAATAAACATCTTGTTGGATCTTGGTTTATTGATACCATAAAAAGTTTGGACCAGTTGAGTCCTCCTGTGTACTCGATGGGGATTGACTTTAACAGAGTTAATATCCTCTGGATTTCAGTGTCAGAACATGTTTCAGCAAAGCTAAAAAGTATATAAATACTGAAATACTGAACAGAACAAACACAGCAGGTCACTCACCATCAGAAAATGATAAGTTAATAGTCACTGTTTCAGGTGGGACTCCTTCAGAATGAACACTTCCCACCACCAGCACCAACTCCCCTCCCCCCATCCCCCTCCCTGTGAACTGAACATTCCTCCACCCACTCATCCACCAATGGCTCCCAGCTTGGATTGACATTCAGCATGAACCCAGTTAGAGAGCGAGCTGGCCCATGGGATGTCAGAATGGACAAGAGCTGGAAATGGTCGCAATCAATGTGTTTTATGTGTCATTGTTCAAAATAGGAAACGTAATATTTTGTCAAGTCCCCATGTGCACATCCTTGGTGATATACAATTTCTCACCCAGTCCTTTCCTCTGGTTTCAACATGGTGCATCCTGTGTGGGTTCAGCAGAGGTTGAGGCAGACTGCTCGGGAGATGGGGGCAGCGTGTCGGGGGTTGGGCAGAGTGTCGGGTAATGGGGCAGCGTGTCGGGAGATGGGGGCAGACTGCTCGGGAGATGGGGGCAGTGTGTCGGGAGATGGGGGCAGAGTGTTGGGAAATGGGGGCAGACTGCTCGGGAGATGGGGGCAGTGTGTCGGGAGATGGGGGCAGAGTGTCGGGAGATGGGGGCAGAGTGTCGGGGGTTGGGCAGAGTGTCAGGAGATGGAGGCAGAGTGTCGGGAGATGGGGCAGAGTGTCGGGAGATGGGGGCAGAGTGTCGGGAGATGGGGCAGAGTGTCGGGAGATGGGGCAGAGTTGTAGGGAGATGGGGCAGAGTGTCGGGAGATGGGGCAGAGTGTCGGGAGATGGGGGCAGAGTGTCGGGAGATGGGGCAGAGTTGTAGGGAGATGGGGCAGAGTGTCGGGAGATGGGGCAGAGTGTCGGGAGATGGGGGCAGAGTGTGGGGAGATGGGGCAGAGTGTCGGGAGATGGGGCAGAGTGTCGGGAGGTGGGAGCAGAGTGTCGGGAAATGAAGCAGAGTGTCGGGAGATGGGGACAGAGTGTCAGGAGATGGCGGCAGAGTGTCGGGAGATGGGGCAGAGTGTCGGAAGATGGGGGCAGAGTGTCGGGGGATGGGGCAGAGTGTCGGGAGATGGGGGCAGAGTGTCGGGAGATGGGGCAGAGTGTCGGGGGATGGGGGCAGAGTGTCGGGAGATGGGGACAGAGTGTCAGGAGATGGGGCAGAGTGTCGGGAGATGGGAGCAGACAGACGGGAGATGGGGCAGAGTGTCGGGAGATGGGACAGAGTGTAGGGAGATGGGGGCAGAGTTGTCAGGAGATGGGGCAGAGTGTCGGGAGATGGGGGCAGAGTGTCGGGAGATGGGGCAGAGTGTCGGGAGATG
Source organism: Isurus oxyrinchus (assembly GCA_026770705.1). Taxonomy (NCBI): domain Eukaryota; kingdom Metazoa; phylum Chordata; class Chondrichthyes; order Lamniformes; family Lamnidae; genus Isurus; species Isurus oxyrinchus. Next base: position 74,444 of record JANJGN010000038.1, read on the forward strand.
GGGGCAGAGTGTCGGGAGATGGGGGCAGAGTGTCGGGAGATGGAGCAGAGTGTCAGGAGATGGGGGCAGAATGTCGGGAGATAGGGGCAGAGTGTTGGGAGATGGGACAGAGTGTCGGGAGATGGGGGCAGAGTGTCGGGAGATGGGGGCAGAGTGTCGGGAGATGGGGACAGAGTGTCGGGAGATGGGGACAGAGTGTCGGGAGATGGGGCAGAGTGTCGGGAGTTGGGGGCAGAGTGTCAGGAGATGGGGACAGAGTGTCAGGAGATGGGGGCAGAGTGTCGGGAGATGGGGCAGAGTGTCGGGAGATGGGGGCAGAGTGTCGGGAGATGGGGGCAGAGTGTCGGGAGATCGGGGCAGAGTGTCGGGAGATGGGGGCAGAGTGTCAGGAGATGGGGCAGAGTGTCGGGAGATGTGGGCAGAGTGTCGGGAGATGGAGGCAGAGTGTCGGGAGATGGGGGCAGAGTGTCGGGAGATGGGGGCAGAATGTCAGGAGATGGGGGCAGAGTGTCGGGAGATGGGGGCAGAGTGTCGGGGGATGGGGGCAGAGTGTGGGGAGATGGGGGCAGAGTGTCAGGAGATGGGGCAGAGTGTCGGGAGATGGGGGCAGAGTGTCGGGGGATGGGGGCAGAGTGTGGGGAGATGGGGGCAGAGTGTCAGGAGATGGGGGCAGAGTGTCGGGGGATGGGGGCAGAGTGTTGTGAGATGGAGGCAGAGTGTTGGGAGATGGGGGCAGAGTGTCGGGAGATGGGGGCAGAGTGTCGGGAGATGGGGCAGAGTGTCGGGAGATGGGGGCAGCTTTTTGGGAGACGGGACATGTATACTGTACACGTTCTTCTTCATAATCCACAACACTATTCCTGATGTCCATGAGCTGCCTCACTTTCTTTCCATTAATTCCATTTGCTGATCTATCAGTAATGGACTTGCTGCCATCTCGAACAAAACTGTTTTCTCCACTAAGGCTCCGCTGGTATTTAATAGTCTTCGTGACATCATCACACTGGGACTGGATGACATCATCGCACTGGGACTGGATGACATCATCGCACTGGGACTGGATGATATCATCGCACTGGGACTGGATGACATCATCGCACTGGGACTGTATGGCATCATCGCACTGGGGACTGGATGACATCATCGCACTGGGACTGGATGATATCATCGCACTGGGACTGGATGACATCATCGCACTGGGACTGTATGGCATCATCGCACTGGGGACTGGATGACATCATCGCACTGGGACTGGATGACATCATAAGAGTCCATTGTTTCTTAATGTCCACATCAATAACAAGAGGAAATATTAATAAACCTGAGCACATTATCTAGGCTGACACTCCAGGGTGACATTGAGGGACTGCTGCACTGTCAGAGACAGCATCCTTCAGATGGAACTTGTGGAGGCTCTGGTCACAATCTTCCAATCCTCCTTATACAGTAGTGGTGTCAAAGGACTGACAGATTGTAAATGTTACACCCCTGTTCAAAAACACAGCAATTCCAGGACAATCAGCTTCACATCAGTGGTGGGGAAAGGCTGGAGACAATAATCTGGGAGAAAATCAATTGGCACTTGGAAAAGTATCGGTTATTTCCAGCATTTTCTGTTTTTAATACTGATACTTCCCTGGATCCCAAGGCTCTCTGGGAGGTGTGGGGAGTTGGTACTTATCCATGAGAGTAACCAAAGGTCTGAGAACTGAAAGAATCAAGGGTTAGAAAGGAGAAAAGAACCAAAAATGGAGCAGTTGGGAAAAGGACATCGATTCGTCTCCTCTTATCCTGGAGAAATCAAGGACTCGACATCCTGAGAGTTTGAAACAAAGCTGATTTATTTAACAGACATCAAGATATTAAACTTCAGCCCAGTTACAGGGATTATTAACATCAGCAGAAACAAACCACAACTATCAGAATGAACATCGTTCAGTTCTGGATGTGATTAACAACAGCAATAACAGCAGAATCCAACCCCTGCACACACTTGTGAACTCGCTGGTGTCTGAGCAGGTGGGATGAGCAAGTGAATCCCTTCATCCATTCGGAGAATGTGAACAGCCTCTCCCCAGTGTGAACTCGCTGGTGTCTCAACAGGTTGGATAAATGAGTGAATCCCTTTCCACACTCGGAGCAGGTGGATGGTCTCTCTCCAATGTGAATTCACTGGTGTACACTGAGGTGGAATGAAGGCTGAATCCCTTTTCCACAGGAAGTACAGGTGAACGGCCTCTCCTTGTGTGAACTCACTGGTGTTTCAGCAGGTGGGATGACTGAGTGAATCCTTTCTCACGCTCAGAGCAGGTGAAAGGCCTCTCCCCAGTGTGAATTCGCTGGTGCACTTTGAGGTTGAATAAAGTCCTGAATCTCTTTCCACAGGAAGTACAACTAAATGGCCTCTCCTCAGTGTGAATTCGCTGGTGCGTCAGTAGGTTAGAAGAGCCAGTGAATCCCTTCCCACATACCATGCAGGTGAATGCTCTCTCTCCAGTGTGAACTTGCTGGTGTCTCAGCAGGTGGGATGACCGAGTGAATCCCTTCCCACACTGGCAGCAAGTGAATGGTCTCTCTCCAGTGTGAACTTGCTGGTGTGTCAACAGGTGGGATGACCGAGTGAATCCCTTCCCACACTCGGAGCAGGTGAATGGTCTCTCTCCAGTGTGAACTTGCTGGTGTCACAGCAGTTGGGATGACCGAGTGAATCCCTTCCCACACTGGGAGCAGGTGAATGGTCTCTCTCCAGTGTGAACTTGCTGGTGTCTCAGCAGGTGGGATAACCACTTGAATCCCTTCCCACACTCGGAGCAGGTGATCAGCCTTTCCCCAGTGTAACTGTGTCGATGGATTTCCAGTTTGGAAGGACAATTGAATCCTTTCCCACAGTCCTCACATTTCCACAGTTTCTCCATGGTCCAGCTGTCCCTGTGTCTCTGCAAGTTTGATGATCAGTTGAAGCCTCGTCCACACAGAGAACACGTGCACAGTTTCTCCCCGCTGTGAATGGTGTGATGCTATTTCAGGCTTTATAACTGGTTAAAGCTCTTTCCACAGTCAGTGCACTGGAACACTCTCACTCGGGTGTGTGTGTGTTGGTGCTTTTCCAGTCACACTGATGTTTGAAACATTTTCCCACAGACAGAACAGACAAACGTTCCTCCCTCCACATTCAAAGGTGATGATATTCAGGTCCTGATGAATCGAGTGACTCTGTCAGATCTTGATGTGATGTTTGGTTTGAGTTTCCTGCCTGAAAATCCTCCCCTTCTAATTCTCTGTAAAAGGAGTTTACAAGAGTCATCACTGTAAGGACAGGATAGAAATTCAGAACAGACAATTCTAGTTTCTACAGAACTTTTTTTCCTCTCTTGTTCCCTGAAAGCTGCAAATCCCCGTCCCACACACTCTCCCTCCTCCCTGTGCTGAAATCCAAACAGAGTTTTGGACAATTCTTTCTGTACCTTTTTAACAAATTTCTACAACTGAAGGTGACAATATGTCTGATCATTCACTTCAGTGATTACTCATGACAAAACATTAATCTGAAACCCTCTGACTGACCAGGCAGAATAGCAGATGTTAACCTTGTGTCCAAAACTTACTGTGTGGAGACTTAATGAGTGATCGTGTAGGTGATTTCTCCAAACGTCCCAAGGTTTCCTACTTTCTCTCCCTCTCTAACTGAGTTAAACCTGGGATCAGTCTCATGACCCATTCTGGTTCCTGTTTCTCTTCCTGATGATTAATTAACTCCAACTAAACACTGAGAAGACTGAAGACACAGTTTTCAGCCCCTGCTCCAATCTCCATTTCCCAGATATCAACTCCATCCCTCTCCCTGAGAACAGTCTGAGATTAAACCAGTCTGTTCACAACCTCGGTGTCACATTTGATCTCGAAATAAGTTGCTGACCTCATGTCTGTGCCATCACAAAGATTGCCTGTTTCCACCTCCGTAATATCACCTGACCTCACCCCTGTCTCAGGAGTGTCTCATCTGCTGCTGAAACCCTCATCACTGCCATTTTTACCTCCAGACTCGACCATTCCAACACACTCCTGGCTGGTCTCCGACATTCTACCCTCTGTAACCTTGAAGACATCCATATTTTTCCTGTCTGTGTCTTCACTCACAGCTTGGCCCACTCCCTGACCTTTCTTGGCTCCCGTTCAAGCAGCAACTTGATTTTAAAATTCTCAGTCTTGTTTTCAAATCCTCCCATGGCCTCCTCTCTCCCAATCTCTGCAATCTCCTGCACAACCCTCTATGATATCTGCACAGCTCTAATTCTAGCATCCCTGTTCTAATTGCTCCACCATTAGCATCCGTGCCTTCAGTTCCCTTCACCCCAAGCTCTGAGATTCTCTCCCTCTGTCTACCACACTTTCCCCCTTTAAGACAATTGAGTATTAATAAAAAAAGACATTTTGTCAAAATGTTTTATCTTGTACTCATCAGGATAGAGGGAAGAATATCAAATTTCAAAAATTATCAGTCGGGCTCATAATGTGGCTGACTTACACTTGCTAGAAGTTACGTATGTTCATCCACAGGGACCTGTCCTCCGCAGGCAGAAGGAACAAGTCCAGGCACGGGGCCTATTGTGGAATTAAACAAAAGCACAGAGGATGACAGCTCCTTGCTGTGTTCTCCATGGCAACAACCAATCAGAGCTGACAGGCCAACCAATCTGCACCCTTTTCTCATACAGTAGAAATTGTGGTTCCCTTTGAAATTTGGGATTCTTGTGACCGTCCTGGTGACTGCACGTCGAAAAGCTTTGACAGCTTGTCTCTTTTTTTTTAGTAATGATCAAATCTTTTACAACCAAGCGACTTTTTAAGTATTTTGGACACCTCTTTCTGTGTCTGGATGTCACACTTTGTTTTATAATTTCCCTGTGAAGCTCACTGGGATGATGTATGAGGTTAATAGAAGTTGTTGCTGTTTCTGACTGTGACCCTGATCTCCTGTTTTACAACAACCCATTGATTTCACACCAAACTCTATCTCTGATTTATTGTCCCTCCTGCGGGTCATTCATCCGGGTCTGCAGCCTCTGTAAAGATGGCGGCCACGCATGCACCCTGTTGGACATTGCCCCCTACAAATATGGTGACCGCACATGCGCTCTGCGCTGCTTGCCCCCGACAAAATGGCAGGCGTTATCTTGGGCCTACTTCCGGAGAAATAGCCTAATCTGTGGTTGGACGGATGGTTCCTTATTGAGGGTTTAGGACAGAGACCGTGAATCCATAAAGCCTCCCGACTTACCCGCCAGCCCTATCTATGCTCACGGGTTTTTTTTTCCCGTCCTCAGTCCACACTCGGTCTATGTAAATCCCACATTTCAAATCCGCTCGTTCGAGCTCTCCCACAGCTTCCAACCTGATAGTCGCCCAACCTCGGACGGCCCGCTTCTATCTCCTACCCAAAATCCACAAACAGAACTGCCCCGGTAGACCGATCGTCTCAGCTTGCTCCTGCCCCACAGAACTCATTTCTCGTTATCTTGACTCCCATCTCTCTCCCCTTGTCCAGTCCCTTCCCACCTACATCCGTGATTCCTCTGACACCTTACGTCACATCAACAATTTCCAGTTCCCTGGCCCCAACCGCTTCCTCTTCACCGTGGACGTCCAATCCCTCTACACCTCCATCCCCCACCAGGATGGTCTGAGGGCCCTTAGCTTCTTCCTCGAACAGAGGCCCGAACAATCCCCATCCACCACTACTCTCCTCCGTCTGGCTGAACTTGTTCTCACGTTGAACAATTTCTCCTTCAACTCCTCTCACTTTCTCCAAATAAAAGGTGTTGCTATGGGTACCCGCATGGGCCCCAGCTATGCCTGTCTCTTTATGGGATATGTGGAACATTCCTTGTTGCAGTCCTACTCTGGCCCCCTTCCACAACTTTTTCTCCGGTACATCGATGATTACTTCGGTGCCGCTTCATGCTCTCGTCGGGACTTGGAAAAATTTATTAATTTTGCTTCCAATCTCCACCCCTCCATCATTTTCACGTGGTCCATCTCTGACACTTCCCTTCCCTTCCTTGACCTCTCTGTCTCAATCTCTGGTGATAGACTGTCCACCAATATCCATTACAAACCCACCGACTCCCACAGCTACCTCGACTACAGATCCTCACACCCAGCTTCCTGTAAGGACTCCATCCCATTCTCCCAGTTCCTTCGCCTTCGTCGCATCTCTTTCCAATGATGCTACCTTCAAAAACGGTTCCTCTGACATGTCCTCCTTCTTCCGTAACCGAGGTTTTCCACCCACGGTCGTTGACAGGGCCCTCAACCGTGTCCGGCCCATCTCCCGCGCATCCGCCCTCACGCCTTCTCCTCCCTCCCAGAAACATGATAGGGTCCCCCTTGTCCTCACTTATCACCCCACCAGCCTCCGCATTCAAAGGATCATCCTCCGCCATTTCCGCCAACTCCAGCATGATGCCCCCACCAACACATCTTCCCTTCACCCCCCCTATCGGCGTTCCGTAGGGATCGCTCCCTCCGGGACACCCTGGTCCACTCCTCCATCACCCCCTACTCCTCAACCCCCTCCTATGGCACCACCCCATGCCCACGCAAAAGATGTAACACCTGCCCCTTCACTTCCTCTCTCCTCACCGTCCAAGGGCCCAAACACTCCTTTCAAGTGAAGCAGCATTTCACTTGCATTTCCCCCAACTTAGTCTACTGCATTCGTTGCTCCCAATGTGGTCTCCTCTACATTGGAGAGACCAAACGTAAACTGGGCGACCGCTTTGCAGAACACCTGCGGTCTGTCTGCAAGAATGACCCAAACCTCCCTGTCGCTTGCCATTTTAACACTCCACTCTGCTCTCTTGCCCACATGTCTGTCCTTGGCTTGCTGCATTGTTCCAGTGAAGCCCAACGCAAACTGGAGGAACAACACCTCATCTTCCGACTAGGCACCTTACAGCCTTCCGGTCTGAATATTGAGTTCAACAACTTTAGGTCGTGAGCTCCCTCCCCCATCCCCACCCCCTTTCTGTTTCCCCCCTTTTTTTTTCCCCAATAAATTATATAGATTTTTCTTTTCCCACCTATTTCTATTATTTTTAAATATTTTAAAATCTTTTATGCTCCCCCCACCCCCACTAGAGCTGTACCTTGAGTGCCCTACCATCCATTCTTAATTAGCACATTCGTTTAGATAATATCACCAACTTTAACTTTAACACCTATGTGTTCTTTTGTACCATTGTCACTGACATCTTTTGATGATCTGCTTCTATCACTGCTTGTTTGTCTACACAAGCACCTCTGTCTCTCTCTCTCTCTCCGCCCCCCCCACACACCTTAAACAGCTTATATTTCAACTCTTTCTTGGACTCGAAATCAAGTTCTGTCGAAGGGTCATGAGGACTCGAAACGTCAACTCTTATCTTCTCCGCCGATGCTGCCAGACCTGCTGAGTTTTTCCAGGTAATTCTGTTTTTGTTTTGGATTTCCAGCATCCGCAGTTTTCTTTGTTTTTATCTCTCCCCACGTCTCACTTCACGCTCTGCACATGCTCAAGCTCACAATGATTGACAGCGGCTCCGGACCAATAGGAAGAGGGGGCGGGCCTGGAGGATAGAGCGTGAGCGGCTGGTCCTCCGGCCAATCGGTGTGAATGAGGGGCGTGGTGGACTGAATGGGAGCATGCGCATTGGGGGTGAGGATCAGGATGAAAGCGGTCGGGTTGAGAATCCAGCGGGTGAGAAAGGGCCGAGTGCAGGAGAGGAATGGAGCTGGAGGGTGGACTGGGAGGGTTCACAAACACCCGGTGTAGGACTCCAAACCCGGATTAGAAACTCCCGGAGCCCAGTTTACACCGAGTGTTTGGAAACTCTATTTACAGGAGGTTAGAAGGGGAGGATTTACACACAGTAAACTCAAACCCAGAGAAATATTTGTCTCTTAATTTCTCCCCCTGACTGACAGGGAATTTTTTTAATAATCTTTTTTACAGGATTTCCAATGGGAAGGATTTGCAGATGGAGAAACTCAAACCAAACATCATATCAAGGTCTGACAGAGTCACTTGAGTCATCAGGATCTAAATGACTTTGACTGTGGAAGGAGAAAGACTTGTCTGTTCTGTTTGTGGGAAAAGCACCGGGATTTTCAAAATCATGGTTAGACTGCACCTCAACCACTGAAATAAGAATAAAAATGCTGGAAGTGCTCAACAGGTCTGGCAGCATCTGTGGAGAGAAACATAGTTAACGTTTCAGGTCAACATGACCTTTCATCAGAACAGGAATACTGTGTTCAGTTCTGGGCAGCAACTTAGGAAGGATTAACTATATTGGCCTTAGCGGGAGAGCACTGCAGATGTACCTGAATAACACTTGGATTGCAAGGGTTAAATTATGAGGAGAGTTCAAACAAATGTGTCAGAGTCATTGCAGCATAGAAAGAGGCCATTCAGCCCATTGAGTTCATGCCAGCTCTGGGTAGAGCAATCCAGTCTGTCTCATTGCCCCGCAGTGTCTTCAACCCCCTGCATATTTCTCTCAAATGCTGGTCCAATTTAATTTTAAAGCATTGATCATGTCTACTTCCAGCCTGCTCGTAGGCAGAGAGTTCTGGGTTATTACCACTTGTTGTGTAAAATGTTCCTCCCTGCATTTGCCCTGTATCTATTGCCCATAGCCTTCAATCTGTGTCCTCCTAATCCTTGTACCATCACCAAATGGAAACAACATTTTCTTTGTCCACCTTATCTGAACCTGTCACAATCTTGTTCACCTCTAACAAATCTCCCCTCAGCTCTGTAACTCCAAGAAGAACAACTTCAGCTTCTCCAATCTCACTTTGTAACCGAACTCCCTTTTTCCTGGAACCATTCTGGTAAAAGTCCTCCGCATCCTCTCAAGGACCCTCACGCCTTTCCTAAAGTGTGGAGACCAGAACTGGATGCAATACTCCTGTTGTGACCTAACCAGAGCTTTACAATGGGTCAGCTTTTTTACCCTGCGTTTATACACATTAAATCTGCTTATGAAGCCCACAATCTCATCTATTTTGCGAACTGCTCTCTCAATATGTCCTTTCACCTTCAAATGTGTATGCACATCCATCCCCAGTTCCCTGAGTCCCTGCACACCCTTTAGGACTGTACCCTATTCATTCTGCTAATATTCATCATCTCACTGTGAGGTTTGTATTCCCTGGAATTTAGAAGATTGCGGAGGATTTTCTTGAAGTTTTCATGATATTAATTGGAAATGGTGTGGTAGATAGAGGGGAACAATTTCCATTGTTTGGGGAATCCAGGACTGAGGAACATGGTCTAAAAATTAGGGACAGACCTTTCAGGAATGAGATTAGGAAAATCTTCTCCAGGTAAAGTTGGGAGAAGTTTGGAATTCTCTTCCTGAATTGGCAGTTCATGCTTGATCAATGTTCAGTTTCAATCTGGCATTGATAGATCTTTCCTAACCCAAGGTATAAATTAAGGGACATGAGACAAAGGGTCACAGATCTGCCGTTATCTGATTGCATGGTGAGACAGGCTCGAGGGACTAAATGGCCAACTACTAGAACCATCGAAACTTAGAGCAGAGAAGGAGGCCATTCAACCCTTTGTGCTTGTGCTGTCTCTTTGAAAGAGCAGTCATGTTTAGTCTCACACACCCACTTTCTGTTTGTAATCCTATAAATTGCTCAATCCCAAATCCCTGTCAACTCCCTTTTAAAATTCCTGAATCAGGTTCCAGCACCTTTTCAGGTAGAATGTTCCAGATCCTGACAACTCACTGTTGGTGCAGAAACTGCTGAACTCGATGTTGAGTGCGGAAGGTTGTAAAGTGCCGAATCAAAAGATGAGCTGCTGTTCCTAGAGCACCGATTGAGCTTCATTGGAACAGTGCAGGAGGCCAAGGACAGAGAGGTCAGAGTGAGAGTGAGGCGGAAAATTAAAATGACAAGTCAGGATTAAGCTCACAGACTGAATGGAGGTTGTTCCACAAAGTGATCACCCAATCTGTGTTGGTCTCCCCAATGTAGAGCAGACTGCATCGTGAGCAGTGAATACAGTAACTAAACTGCAAGAAGTACAAATAAATCACTGTTTGGTTTCATCTTGCAAAACCTTGAGAACAGCCTGAAGAAAGATACTTTACCTGAAGAATAAAGGTTAAAATATAATGACATTGTCTATCTCAGGGTGTAATCCAAGAACAACACCTTGTATTTACAGGAAGGGTTGAGGGGCTGGGGGAGGTTACAGAGATACTGAGGATCCGGTTGACATTGTCTATCTCAGGGTGTAATCCAAGAACAACATCTTGTATTTCCACAGAGGGTTGTGGGGCTGGGGGAGGTTACAGAGATACTGAGGATCCGGTTGACATTGTCCATCTCACCGGTGTCAAATTCAATTTCCATGGTGGCTCTGATCCAATATCCTGACACTGGGAGAGGGCCACATTCAGCAGAACTGATAAAAATGGAACTAGATACAAATAAACTATATCAGTATTCACTGACACCTCGGTTTTATTTATTGTTCCTGCTGCTCCCGGTACCCGGCATCTCTTAGCTTGAACCATCACATCGACACTCTGGGCAAATGACTGGGCTGAGGCTTGTCTCAGATAAAAACACAAGGGCCACTTGTCACCACAGAATCATAGAAATTATAGCACAAAGGAGGCCATTCAGCCCGTCATGTCTGTACTGGCTGAAAATGAGCAATCCAGTATCATCCCGCTTCCCAGCTCTTGGTCATAATCCTGTAGGTTACAGCACATCCAGTGTATATCCCAGTACTTTTTAAATCTGTGTATTTCTGCCTCTACCACCCTGTCAGTCAGTAATTCCAGGACCCACCACCCTCTGGGTAAAAGCATTATTGAACTCCACTCTAATCCTTCCACTAATTACTTTAAATCTCTATCCTCTTGGTTCTGAACTCTGTAAATGAAATAGGTCCTTCCTATCTGGGACCCTCATAATTTTTACACTTAAATTAAATCTCCCCTCTTCCTCCCCTGTCCCAAAGAAAACAACCCCAGCGTCTCCAACCTTTCCTCAGAGTTAAAATTCTCCAGTCCTGGCAACATCGAGGTAAATCTCTTCTGTGCCCACTCCAGTGTGAACACATCCTTCCTGTGATGTGCTGACTACAACTGGACTCAGTACTCTAGCTGTGCTCTAACTAGTGTTTTTTTATAGTTCTAGAATAACTGCGCTCTCACCTTCCATTAACTTCAATGTGATGGAAACTGACAGATGGAATCTCTCAGCATTCGAAGTGCCCAAACTGTAAATGATATAATCATTTCCTGTGGGTCCTCTCCTGACTGAAGAGTTCGGTGTGGGATTGACATGGACATCCGCAGAACTGACTGGTCATATTGTTGTTGGTGGTGCTTGGGTTAACTTCTGCAGCTGTGCCACCTCTGACCTTCCTGTGGGTACGCCGGATGTTGAGTTTGGTGTAGATGGTCCTCGAAAAACGCTGAAGCAAATTTCACTGCTTGCCTCCACATATACACTCATAGAGCACAGAAGAAAGCCATTCAGCCCATTGTGTCCATGCTGCTCACAAAGTTCTGACTACACTCATCCCATTATCCAGCGCTTGGCCCATAGCCCTGGAGGCTAAGGCAATGCAAGTGAACATTTTAATAGTTCTTAAATGTTAGAAGAGTTTCTGACTCAACCACCCAAATCATTTCCATGCTTTCAGGTAGTGATTTCTAGACTCCCACCACCCTCTGATTTCTCATCGCTATGACTGCATTTATGTTTTGACAGGTCAGATGATCGGCTGAAGCCTCGTCCACACACAGAACACGTGTTCGGTTTCTCCCCACTGTGAACGGTGCTTTTTCCTTCCATGTTCAAAATCCAATGATATTCAGGTTATGATAAATTGGGCGGCTCCATCAGATCCTGATGTGATGTTTGGTTTCAGTTTCCCGACTGCAAATCCTCCCCTTCTAACACCCTGTGAAGTTGATTTAAAACAGAACAAGGGGAGTGAGAGAGAACCCACAAAAACACAAAGGCAGGTTGTGAAATTGAGCTGAATGAATCTGAGAATTTGTGGGGCCGGCACGAGGAAAAAGTGACCATGAAAACTGCTGGATTGTCATAAAAACCCAACGGGTTCACTAATGTCCTTCAGGGAAGGGAACCTGCCACTCGGTCTGGATTGACACTGGCCTCTATGGAAAGAGAGAGTGACGGAGAGAGAGAAAAAAAAGAGGCAGGTAGTGCAGGAGGCGAAGGAGATGGATTGTTTATATCTATAGCATAAGCAGAACTTTGGCAGCATCTTCCAATCCCTCAACCTCCACCCCCAGAAGGACCAGGGTAGCAGGTGTATGTGAGCATCATCGCCTCCAAGTTCCCCTCCAAGTCACACACCGTCCTGATCTGTCTGACGCACTCCCAGCTGGTCTCCCACTTTCAACCTCCCTGTAACCTTGAGGTCATCCAAAACTCTGCTGCCCATGTGCTTACTCGCACCAAGTCTTGTTTACCTATCACCCATGTGCTCACTGACCTACAAAGGATCTAGGATAAGAAGCACCTACATTTTAAAATTCTCATCCGCTTTTTGAAATTCCATGTTGGTCTCGCCCCTCCCTGTCACTGCAATCCAGCCTCACAACCCTCTGAGATGTTTGTGCTCCTTTAGTTCTGACCTGCTTAGCATTCTGTCAGTTTCCATGGCCCCAAGCCCTGGAATTTTCTCCCCAAACCTCTCTTCCTCTCAACCTCATTTTTCCCCTTTAAGACACTCCTTAAAACCTACCTCTTTGACCAAACGTTTGGTCACCTGCCCCAATATCTCCTTGTTTGGCTCAGTGTCAAACCTTGCTTTTAACCTTTCTGTGAAATGCTTGGAACATTGTCTTACATTGAAAGTGCCATATAAATACACATTGTTGTTGCTGATTTGGACATATATCACTGTTCCTTCATCATCGCTGGGTGAATAACCTGTAACTCCTTACCTAACAGCATTGTGGGAGCACCTTCACCACACGGACTGCAGCGGTTCAAGAAGGTCAAACATCATCTTCTCCACAGGCAACTGGCAATCACAATAGATGCTGGTATCTGTGGAGAGAGACAGAGTTAACGTTTCAAGATGTGCAGAATGATTTTTCTAAATTCACGTGGGCATCACTCAGGCCAGCATTCAGAGGGCAGTTAAGAGTCAACCACTGCTGTGGTCTGGAGTCACATGTAGGTCAAGACTAAGGACGGCAGATTTCCTTCCCTAAAGGGCATTAGTGAACCAGGTGGGTTTTTACAACAATCATCATTGGTCATCATTAGACTCTTAATTCTAGACTTTTTTCCTGGAATTGAAATTCCACCATCTGCCATGACGGGATTTGAACCAGGGTCCCCAGGATATTTCCCGAGGTCTCTGGATTACTCGTCCAGTGACAATACTGTTACACCATCGCCTCCTCTCAGGGAGTAAAAATGGTGCCAAATGTGATGGTCAATATAAGCTCAGAAGTGGAATAGAAATGGACTATAGGTCAGGAAAAGTAATTCCTGACTGTGAAAGGTACTGTGGGAAGATAAAGCTGGGAAGCCAGCAGCACATGGTCAGGGGGTGGGCAATGGTAGAAGCCTCATTTAGACACAATCGACAGAAGTAACAGTAAAATGCTAAACATAACTCAAATACATCCATTATTAGAGACAGGAGAAGTTTAAAAATGGCAGCGAAGTGATCAGGTTGGGCAGAGGTGAAACAGATCAATGGATGAACATGGATTCAGATCCACAGTAAAGGAGCCACACCAGCCCCAGAGCCATGGAGCCTCTCACAGATACAGAGCATAGACCTAAAAGCTCTAAATTGTAGTTGGATGGTGAAAAATAGTCAACTCTGAAACAGTTTCAGTTTTCAACTTTAAACTCTCCTGCTGGAGCCTGCAGCTGGAAAGATATCAAGAACACTGGAGTCAGAGAAAAATCTCCCAGTTGAGGAAATACCCAGGGAGCCGGGTGATGTCGCTGTGTAATTGTCGATGTGTGATGATGTCACAGTGTAATTGTCAATGTGTGATGATGTCACAGTGTAATTGTCAATGTGTGATGATGTCACAGTGTAATTGTCAATGTGTGATGATGTCACAGGCACAAACACAGAACATCTGGGTCTGTGCACACCAGTGATCACCACATGTTGTGAAGGATGTGAGGGTACGGAGGAGATTAAACAGAATGGTTCGAGAGATGAGGGGTTTCAACTGTAAGATGAGGCTTGAGAAACTAGGGTTGTTCTCCTTGGAGGGAAGATTTGATAGAGGGGTACAGGATCATGAAAGGTAATTAAATAAAAGCTGTTCCCAATAGCTGATTATGAAAGAATTAAGGGACAAAGTTTTAAGATTTTGGGCAAGATCCACAAGGGGGATGCCAGGAAGAGTTTATTTTACCCAGTGACTGGTAATGACCTCGAACTTAAAGCTTACATTCAAAGGTTGATGATATTCAGGTCCTGGCCAAACAAGTGACTTTCAGATTTTGATGTGATGTTTGGTTTTGGTTTCTCATCTCCCTCGAGTTTGCCCTCCTCTTCTAACACCCTGTAAATAGAGTTCACAAAATCCATCAGTGGCAATCCCGAACATAAATTCAGAAAGGCCAAACTTTTCTCTTGGTTTGAGTTTGCTGTTTGTAAATCCTCCCCTGCTGACCCCCTGTAAAAGGAGTTTCCAAACTCCATCCCTGTCAGTCCAGGATAGAAATTCACAACATTCTCTCCTCCTGCTACCTGGACCAGGATGACCGCGCATGCGCCCAGCTGCACATTGCCCCCTTTAAAGATGGCGGCCGTTACCCCGGGCCTGGCGAAAGGAGAAATCCAGACTTTGTCGGCCCGTTCTCTGCAAACCCAAGACCGGTACCTTGTTATTTGGGGTGTGCGGCCTGCACTGTGTCTTTATGAAGCCTCCCTACCCACTCCGCTGGCTCCATTCCTCCTCACACACCCACTAACTCTGTTAGTTTGCTCCACTCGACATTCTCTCACCCACTCTGAGCAGCTTTAGTCACAAACCAGCACTGCGCATGCTCATGAAACAGACGAAATGCGCATGCCCCACCTCTCGCAGCAATGCGCATGCGCAGGCTGCTGCAGGTGTGAGGATAGGGCACATTCTTTCTCGCAGTGGAATCTGGGTCTCCGCTCCGCCATTGAAAGACCGTATAAAAGAACACAAACCTCTGTCCTGTAATCAGAATAAGATGTGTGACATTGGGGCAAGACATAGAATTGTTGAATCAATTGATTTAGTGATCAAATTGATCAGGGCTCCACCACACCTTTTGCCTGGACATAATAATCCTTCAGTTAGATCTGAACTCAGTGCAGTCTCAGCAGATGGGGTGAGCTCGTGACTTTTCCCCCTATACGTGTCATGCTATTATCATTTCTCTGACTGTGGATCAAATCCTTTGAATTTATAAAGTTGGCGTGTTAACTTGTGGGAAAACTGAATAAAGCCCTTTGCACACGTCAAGTATCTGAATGGTCTCGCACCAGCAAGAATGTGTTCCTGTGTCAGTAAATGGGATGATAGTGAGCCCCTTTCCAATTCCAGATGGTAAACAATCTGTTTACAGTGTGAATTTACCGACACATTTTCAGCTCAGACATGATCTCGAAATCTACTGGTAATGGGTTCCACATTCTTAGCACTACATAAGGAAAAGGAGCAGGAGTAGCCATTCGGCCCCTCAATCCTGCTCCGCCATTTAATAAGATCATGGCTGATCTGATAGTCAACCTGAAATCTGTACCCCAACTATCTCCAATAACCTGTCTCACCCTTGCTTGCCAACAATATATCCACCTCTGCCTTAAAAATATTTAACGACTCTGCTTCCACAGCCTTTTCAGGAAGAGAGTTCATAAGTTTCACGACCAACTGAGAGAAAACAAATCGCCTAATCTCCGTTTTAAATGGGTGAACCCTTATTTTTAAACAGCGATCCCCAGTTCTAGATTCTCCCACAAGAGATAACATCCTCCCCAAACCCGCCCTGTCAAGGTCTCAGGGTCTTATATGTTTCACTAATCAGGAAAGGAAAAGAAAAGCATTGCAGATGCTGGCTATCTGAAATAAAAACAGAAAATGTTGGAATTTTCAGCAGATCTGGTGGCGTCTGTGGAGAGAGAAACATCGTTTTCATTTCAGGTCCGTTGCCTTTAATTAGAACTGCACTGCATCTGAAATGTTAATTAAGCCTCTCAATCCAAAGATGTTGCCAAATGAGGTCAGGGAGCTCAAGAGGGAAATGAAAATCCCCTTTGAGGAATGGAATCCAATGAGAATGAAGGGTGAACTGGAGAAAGTCAAGGCACCTTTCCCTTCTTTAAGACGCTGGAACATAGATTCTGATGTTATCAGTGAAATTAACTGATCTGAGATATTGAAAGTATTCTCGTTACTGCACATCAGGAATTCAAACCTAATATCGGCTTCGGGACAATCAGAATACTTGGTAACAGACAAGACAATGAAAGGCTCGAAGGGAAATGGCACCGGTTGTAGGAGAGCTGATTCCCGGTGACTTGGATGTGTCTGTAGTGGGTGGGATCAGACAGTTTCGATAAATCCATAATGAATGTCTCACCATTTTTTTGGAAGTATAAAACTGATAGCGTGTGATAGCCGTCTCGGTAGTGGCAATCTGAAGATTAGACTCACTGACACCCTGATTCGGATACCTTTTCGGTCAGGTTTGTGTAAGTGTCTGTGATGCAATTGGTCAGCATGTTTGCCTGTTAACTGAAAGCATAGTGATTCAAAACCACCCAAGGGGTGAAGGTTTTTACTGTTTATCCCCCTCATCACCAATCATTGCCACACAGTTCTGGATTGTGATTGGATACTTGGGCTGCAAGGTATCATCCCCAAAACGGTGGCAGGTCTTTTGCTGTCCAGTCAGCTCCCACAAAAACAGCTTCTTTTTAAAATTACGTTTTCTGTCAAATACAGTGAGAAAAAGAATTGGACCCACTCTGTAACCCACTAGAAATCCATGAAATTGTTGGAATCAAACGAACCCATCAATTACTAACACAAAAACAGAATTACCTGGAAAAACTCAGCAGGTCTGGCAGCATCGGCGGAGAAGAAAAGAGTTGGCGTTTTGAGTCCTCATGACCCTTCGACAGAACTTGAGTTCGAGTCCAAGAAAGAGTTGAAATATGAGCTGGTTTAAGGTGTGTGGCGGTGGGGGGTGGGGGAGGGGGGTGGGGTGGCAGAGAGAGAGAGAGAAGTGGAGGGGGTTGGTGTGGTTGTAGGGACAAACAAGCAGTGATAGAAGTAGATCATCAAAAGATGTCAACAACAATCTTGACTTCTTTTGATGATCTGCTTCTATCACTGCTTGTTTGTCCCTACAACCACACCAACCCCCTCCACTTCTCTCTCTCTCTCTCTCTCTGCCACACCCCCCACCACCCCCCCCCCCCGCACACCTTAAACCAGCTTATATTTCAACTCTTTCTTGGACTCGAACTCAAGTTCTGTCGAAGGGTCATGAGGACTCAAAACGTCAACTCTTTTCTTCTCCGCCGATGCTACCAGACTTGCTGAGTTTTTCCAGGTAATTCTGTTTTTGTTTTGGATTTCCAGCATCCGCAGTTTTTTTGTTTTTATTTCCAACAATTACTAAGTCTTCCTCAGCTCCATGGTGCGTGAGACAGGAAAAAGCAGAAAAGCAGCAATATTCTGGCTCCGCACTCTCCAATCACCCGCTGCCAGCAGAAAGCAGCGACTGAAGCTTCAATCAGCAGTTACTGCCCATCCCTGGGACGCGGGCTACTCCAACCCGGGCCAAACTTCCCAATACACCGAGCACAGGCTCAGGAAAACATAGGTAGATTATATCCCGCTCACTAAACCTCCCAGCAGCATTTACAGAATACCCGAGTGAGTGAGTCACAAATAAAAGTCACACCAACTTTCTAATTGTTTTCACTGTAAAATTCCTTCATTTTATTGAAAAGCTGACTGTTGTGAATCTGAAAATGAGCACCATGGGATTTTTGTTACCGAGTGACTTGTTTTCCATTGTTTGTCTGTCAGGTTTGCAATTCAATTTCTGTTGGATATTGAAGCGAATCTGATTTCAAAATTGAGGACAAAAAGCAGGCAAATATTAAATGCAGGAGAAAATCCTGAGTAAAATGGATCGCAGTATTTGGAAGGAGGTGCAGCTAAGAAGTGGAAGATGTGAATGATGTTATTGATGATTGAGGGGAATGCATTGCAACCTTGGGGCTTTTGTAGGCCGATTACGTCCCACACTTTAAAATTCCGACCAAGCTGAGGTATCAGGTGGAAAGCAATAGGTTTATCCATGCATGTTGGGATACGAGACAGTTTTTCACATTCCTGGTTAGCTCAGTCTTTCATGAGACTTTTAATCTCAGGGTCGTTGGTTCGAGCCTCATGTTGGTCGCTATAACTTCCTGAAAATCTGATTAAGAGTTGTAAGGTCTTTAATTTTTGACTCTGTTTCTCTCTCCAGCTGCTGAGCTTTTTCAGCATTTTCTGTGTTTGTTTCAGATTTCCATAATTTGCAATAATTTGCTTTTATCTTTTTACTTTTAAAACTTGCTGCTTAAAAAAACACCAACTAATCACTGCGGCTCCTGTGAAACCTACAAGCCAGCCATTCACCACTGAAAACAACTGACACATCAAATTCAAAGCACTTTATTGTCGCATTTCTTCCTGCTTCTGTCTCTTCCTCGGCTCCAGCTCCCTCTGCCCGTCCAGCCCCCAGGTCAATGAGCTGCTCGATGCAGACACAGTCAGTTCGTGGGAATGGGTAAAACTCTAGTGTAAAGAGACACCTGGATCTCATCTTTCTGGTTCTCCCAGATACTGATTACAGGAAAGTGCCCAGTGCCGATTATCCACAGTCACTCTCCTCCCAGTTGTTCAGCTTTGAAATTGATTTTCACACTGGATTTCAATGTGAATAAAGCAGAGCTGTGATAAGCTTATATTGTTCAGCAGATGTACTGCAAGAAGGCATCTTGCTTTGTAAACAGCCCTTCTCCTCTCCTCATACTTCATTGCAATTCACGAGTGTGATGTTTTCAGGATCTGAGGCGAAATTTAAACCCTCACTCCTCTGATTATGGTGAAGCCTTTAACCGTTTCTAATCAATGCGTGATCAACACTCGTTTCAAAAAATTCAATAAATAGACATGTCCGGACGAGGAATCAAACCTGGGCTGCGGCGGTGAGAGCACCGAATCCTAAACAGTAGACCACCAAGAAAGTTGCACGAGAGTTGTTTCGATTCACCTTATCTATGCTGCTTTTGCCTATTGTTTTTCAGTTCAGATCTCTTTCACCACAACCTGTCTGTTTAGGTTCAAGATAAATGACTTCGTCAGCCAATGAAAACAACGGTTGTTCTGAGCTGGAACATGAAAATGACGAAGTGAAATAGTCCCACAAGCTGCTCATGTGCAACTTTCAATTTCCAAAACCCTCCACCCTATTCGCTGTTGGTCCAATGGAAGCGCCAATCCCGAGTCACTGGACTTGTGTTCAGTTGAACACAAATGACTTCTTCACCAATGAGAAGAACCATTGCTGTGAGCTGGAACATGAAATCAATACTTTCCTCCGTTAAGACAATTCTGCAAGCCTCTCCCTTTGACCGAGCCTTTAGTCATCTGACCGAATATGAGGCTCGGTGTCACACTTTGTGATAAAATGCTCACGTGGAACGCCTTGTGACGTTTCAACAGGTTAAAGGCGCTTTATATATACAAGTTGTTGTTGTTGTAGGATATATATAGAAAGGGCCAGTCTCCTGTTTTACCTTTCATGCTGATACTTTTCTCACCGTGATTTTAACCTGAACTAATGTGAATTAAGTTTGCGACGTTAAAAAAGTTTTCACACCTTCAGGAAACAACCTCATTGACAATCACAGAGGATCAGACACAGAGATATACACCGAGAGTGACAGATGCCAAAGGAGAGACACACACCCAGAAAGCAATGATGTCACCAACTTGACTCAGTGTTTGTCCCATTGCTGAAAGCAAATTTCCTGAATGCTGACAAATGAATGGAAATCAGAAAATACAGACGTATTTGGATGGGTTTCCATCTAATTAGCTGATAATTAATGTGGTTAAAATCACAAATGGTGAAAAATTTCGTCAGCAGGATTCCAACCGTCATGTTCATATTTACAACAAATGTAAATTATCGAACTTTCCCTCACTCAAATAAACACGCTTGGAAAATGGTCTTGCCAGGTATCAAACCGCAGCTCCATCACATGTGAAGGGATTATGACCCCAGTCGCCCCTATAAACCCTGCGCTGTAAAGATCCCAATGGAGCTGTCTGGAATGTTAAACGGTGACGTCATGCAGCAGCACTTTGGGTCTTTGTTTTGAAGAAATGGAATTCGGCTGTTCTCATTAGGAATGCTGGAGACAGACTGATCAACAATGTCATCATCAAATGGCACAGCGCAGTATGAGGCCCTTCCACCCATCGTATCTATGTCAGTTTTGTACAAAGAGCTTTATAATTAATGACAATTTCCTTCTCTTTCTCCTTAGTCCTGTTTTATTCGCTTTCAAGCCATCGAACAATTCCCATTTGGAAATCGGTGTTAAGGAACTCAATACTGAAAGCTTCAGCTGGTTCCTCACCTGCGCAAATATGTCAGCCGTGCTCCAGGGTCTGATGTTTGCAGTGTTTTACTTTGGTCAGACGTTCAAGGCAATGTAATTTGCAGCTAAACCTGGATGTGGAGGTGGTGCCAGTCAAGTAGACTGCTTTGGCCCTGGACAGTGTCCAGCTTCTTCAGTACTGCGGGGGCTGCACTCATCCAAGCAAGTGAGGAGTATTCTATTACACTCCTAACTTGTGCCTTGTAGATGGTAGACAGGCTTTAGGGAGTCAGGAAGTGAGTTACACGATTCCTAACCTCTGACCTGCTCTTGTAGCCACAGTGTTTATATGGCTATTCCAGTTCAGTTCCTGGTCAATGGGAACCCCCAGAATGTTGATAGTGAGGGATTCAGTGATGGTAATGCCATTGAACATCAAGAGGTGATGGTTGGATTCTCTTGTGTTGGAGATGGTAATGGCCTAACACTTGTGTGGTGCGAATGTTACTTGTCACTTGTCAGCCCAAGCCTGGACATTACCCAGCTCTTGCTGCATTAGGACATGGACTGCTTCAGTATCTGAGGAGTCGGGTATGGTGCTGAACATTGTGCAATCAATCATCAGCTAACTTCGCCACTTCTGACCTTATGACTCCAACAAGCAGAGAGTTTCCCCCTGATTCCCATTGACTCCAGCAGTGCTCGGGCACCTTGATGCCACACTCAGTCAAATGCTGATTTCGCCTCATCTCGGGAGTTCAGCTCTTTTGTTTATGTTT
This sequence comes from Isurus oxyrinchus, assembly GCA_026770705.1. Lineage (NCBI taxonomy): Eukaryota > Metazoa > Chordata > Chondrichthyes > Lamniformes > Lamnidae > Isurus > Isurus oxyrinchus. The sequence goes on from JANJGN010000038.1 coordinate 95,903, forward strand.
GAACCAAGGCTGTAATGAGATCAGGACCTGAGTGGTTCTTGTGGAACCCAAGCTGGGCATCAGTGAGCAGGTTATTGCTAAGTCAGAGCTGCTTGATAGCACTGTTGATGACCCCTTCCATTACTTTGCTGATGATGGAGAGTAGACTGATGGGGTGGTAAGTGGCCGGGTTGGACCATTCTCACTCCTTCTTTCCCAGTTTAGTCCGAAGAACGAGGAGAGACAGGATAAATTGCAGGGTTCCAGGGAAAAGTTCAGGAAATGGGAGTGACAGGACGGGCAGAAAGAACTCTTTCTCCGCTCTAACCATTGCATGATTTCATACAAATAATAGTGACAAAAAAAGCACTTCCGTAGTCGTGGCCGAGTGGTTAAGGCGATGGATTAGAAATCCATTGGGGTTACCCCGCGCAGGTTCGAATCCTGCCGACTACGTTTCTCATTAATTTGCATTTTAACCGCGCACAGACAGAGCGAATTATTGTTTGAATCGAGGGAAAGCGATCCAAACACATCCGTGTTCTCTTGTTTCCGTTCATGTGTCAGCCTTCTGCAAATCTCCAGTCGGAAATGGAAAACAAAACGGAGCCAATTTGGTCACGTGATTTCACTCTGGCATTTTTCTGCCCTGAGGCCTCTGTCACTCTCGATGTCCATTTCTGAGTTTCTCTGTGTGGGTCAATGCGGTTCAGTTCCCTGAGGAGATGAACACATTTTTACGAGCACAAATTGTATTCACATTAGTTGTGCAACCTCACATTTCAATTTTACAGTGAAAAATATCAGGATGAAAGAGGAAAGAGTAGTTTGTCTCTTTCTATGTTTGGACTACAACAACAACTTATATTTATAAAGCTCCGTTTTCCTAATGAGACGTCACAAGGCGTTCCCCAGGAGCATTTTATCACATGTCCAGGGCTGACGAAATTCAATTTTGTGGAGAGATTATAGAGACCGGGATTGTTCTCTTTAGAGTAAAGAAGTTTAGGTGGAGATTTCATTGAGCTGTTCAAAATGAGGTGGGCGGGGGCAGTGGGGACGGGCGGCTTAATGGTAAAAATAGGGAGAAACTGTTTCCACTGACGGGGGTCAGTAACCACAGGATTGGGATTTAAAGATAGTGAAGGAAAGACAGACTTGCCTTTTTCAGCGCATTCCTGACCAGCGGATGTCTGAAACCACTTTCAAGCCAATTAAGCACTTGTTGAAATAAAAACAGAAAATGCTTGAGAAACTCAGCAGGTTTTGCTTTCCACAGACGCTGTCAGACCTGCTGAGTTATACCTGCGTTTAATGTTTTTATTTCAGATTTCCAGTATTTTGTTTTTATTGATGTACTTTCTGAAGGAGAGTCATTGTTCTCATGCAGGGAACACGGCAGCCAATCACTGCTCAGCGAACAGGGTGGAGGGTTTTGGAAATTGAAAGTGACGCATGTGCAGCTTGTGGGACTATTTCATCTCACTGTCGGTTTCATGTTCCAGCTCACAGCAACTGTTGTTTTCATAGGCTGACGAAGTCGTTTATCTTGAACCTAAACAAGCAGTTTTGTGCTGAAAGAGATCTGAACTGAAAAACAATAGGCAAAAGCAGCGTAGATAAGCCGAATCGAAAAATACAGGTACAGCCTCCCTGGTGGTCTAGTGGTTAGGATTCGGCGCTCTCACCGCCGCGGCCCGGGTTCGATTCCCGGTCAGGGAATGTAGATTAATTGTATTTGTTGAAAAGAGCATTGTACACTCATTAATTTAAAACGTTTGAAAACTCCACCATATTCAGAGAGGTGAGAGCTTAAGTTTCGCCTCAGATCTGAAAAACATCACTCTCGTGAGTATCAGGGAAGGGAGAAGGGCTGTTTGCAAGGCACTGACAATAGAAATGTTGGTGTGAGGCAAATTAAGAGTGGGAGCAGTACCAGTTTTGCTGCCTACTGTTTGCATTGGCACAAATGTCACTCCTGATGGATCAACCAATCGCTACTGCTCTTTGAAAGCAGCACGCCCGGCCGAATGGCCACTTTCTGTGCTGTGACTTTCTATAATTTTATGTTTCCCAACAGCACGGGTTATTCTGCCATTTTGTCACCCACTCGAACGAGTTGCACTTTCTTACCTTGTATTCGCCTCTTTTGAAACCAAACCACGGAGCAAATTCAGCGAGTTTTATCATTTCCAGCACGACATGAGTCACGAGACTAAATGAGCGACACATTAATGTTGCCAATCCTTCAATGGAGCTCACTGCGTCCAAAGAGCACTGTTATCATCAGCCTGTTATGCACCTTCTTGCAGTACACCCGCTGAACAAATATAAGCTTATCACAGCTCTGCTTTCTTCACATTGAAATCCAATGTGAAAATCAATTTCAACGCTGAACAACTAGGAGCAGAGTGACTGTGGATAATCGGCACTGTGCACCTTCATGTAATCAGTATGTGGGAGAATCAGGAAAATGAGATCCAGGTGTCTCTTTACCCACGAGTTTTATCCATTCCCACGAACAGACGGTGACTGCATCAAGTAGTTCATTGACATGGGAGCTGGACGGGCAGAGGGAGCTGGAGGCGAGGCAGGGACAGAAGCAGAAAGACATGCGAAATGAAATTACTTTCAATTTGATGTGTGTCAGTTGCTTTCAGTGGTAAATGTCTGTCTTGTACGTTTCACAGGAGCCGCAGTGACTAGTTGGTGTTTTTTAAGCAGTAAGATGTAAAAGTAAAAAGATAAAAGCAAATTACTGCAAATGATAGAAACCTGAAACAAAAACAGAAAATGCTGGAAAAGTTCAGCAGCTGGAAGCAGAAACAGGGTCAATGTTCCTAGTCCGTACGACGGTTATTGAGATTTTTAAACAGCACCCAGCTTGGGGCTCGATCCCGAGATTAAGGGTCACATGATCTACCGACTAAGCTAGCTGGGAATGTGTGAAACTGTTTCGTATCCCAACATACATGGATGGTTTTGTTGCTTTCCACCTGATACCTCAACTTGGTCGGAATTTTAAAGTGTGGAATGTAATCGGCCGACAAATGCCCCAAAGTTGCAATGCATTCCTCTCAATCATCAATCTCATCATTCACATCTTCCCCTTCTTAGCTGCACCTCCTTCCAAATACTGTGTTCGATTTTCCTCAGGATTTTCTCCTGCATTTAATACTTACCTGCTGTGTCCTCATTTTGAAATTATTGGCATCAACATCCAACACAAATTGAATTGCAAACCTGACCGACAAACAATGGAAAACAAATCACTCGGTAACTCAAATCCCATGGTGCTCATTTTCAGATTCACACCAGTCAGCTTTTCAATAAATGAAGGAATTTTGCATTGAAAAGATTAGAAAGTTGACGTGACTTTTATTTGTAACTCACTCACTCGGGAATTCTGCAAATGCTGCTGGGAGGTTTAGTGACCGGGATATAATCTACCTGCCTTTTCCTGAGCCTGTGCTCGGTGTATTGGGAGGTTTGGTCCGGGTTGGAGTATCTTGCGTTCCAGGGATGGGCAGTAACCGCTGGCTGAAGCTGCAGTCGCTGCTTTCTGCGGGCAGCGGGTGATTGGAGTGTGCGGGGCCGGAATATTGCTGCCTTGCTGCTTTTCCCTGTCTCACTCACTGTGGAAATGAGGAAGAGGGAAGAATTGATGGGTTTGTTTGAATCCAATAACTTCATAGATTTCCAGTGTGTTGGATATCGGTACATGGTATGCCTAATTGTTTTCCCATTACTTTTGAAAGGAATATTCGATAAAAAGCCGCTTAACTGGGAACTCACTGGATAACAGTGGAGCCGGCACCATTTCTGGAGTCTTGACATTCAGTTCAAGGACCAAATGACAACGAGGAACTGTGTGATAATAAAGAGTTATGGTGTGAAAACAGCAACGTCCCGGGGTGGTCTCGAACCACCAACCTTTCGGTTAACAGCCGAACGCACTAACCGATTGCGCCACAAAGACGGACACAAGTGTAGTTACCGTGTCAGCGAGTTAAAGCTTCAGATTGCAGCGAACGGAATGACAAGTGCTCTCTATCATTTTTACTTTTCCAAAGTAAAGGTTGGGACATTCATTGTGGATATATGGAAACAGTCTGATCCTACCCACTGCAGACACATCCATTACTGGGAACTAGCTCTCCTACAAGCGGAGCCGTCTCCCTTCGAGCCTTTCGGTGCCTTGACTGTTACCAAGTATTCTGATTGTCCTGCAACCGATATTAGGTTTGAATTCCTGATGTGCAGTAACGAGAATCCTTTCAAAGTCTCAGATCAGTAAATTTCACTGATAACATCAGAGTCAATGTTCCAACGTCTTAAAGAAGGGAAAGGTGCCTTGACTGTCTCTGGTCAGTCGGACAGTTCATCCTTCATTCTTCCCTGATTCCGGTTCCCAGAGTTTTTAAAGATTCAGAAAGATGGCGACTAGGTTTTCTGGTTTGCTTCGTTCTCCATTTTCCCACCTGCCAACTGACAATATTTTCCAATATCTCGTCTCAATCCTCCGCCTTGCATCATGTCCAGAGATGAGGAAATTAAGTTTTATGGACAGTTCATGGAGACCGGGATTGTCCTCTATGGAGCAAAGAAGGTTCAACGGAGATTTCACGGAGCTGTTCAAAATGATGGGGCTGGGGACAACAGGGACGAGGCGGTTTGTTTGAGCAGATAGGGAGGGGCTGTTTCCACTGACGGGGGTCAGTAACCAGAGGACTGGGAGTTAAGATAATTAAAGAAGGACAGACTTGCATTTTAATAGCGCTATTCCCGACCAGTGGATGTCTCAAACCACTTTCCAGCCAATTAAGTACCTTTTTGAAATAAGAACAGAAAATGTTGGAAAACTCAGCAGGTTTCTCTCTCCACAGATGCTGTCAGACCTGCTCAGTTTTTCCTGCATTTTCTGTTTCCCTTTCCGGATTTCTGCAGTATTTTGCGTTTATTGAAGTGGAGCCATTGATGCAATGCAGGGAACACGGCAGCCAATCACCGCTCAGGAAACAGCCAAAACCAGGGACGTCACAATGAGCAGACCATGTGCTGTTGGTTGAGGGATAAACACTGACCACGTCACGTGGCTGCAACGTGAACCCACAGATTTTGATAATGGCTCTGCCCAGTTTTGAACCAAAGACCGTTTCACGTGTTAAACAAGCATGAAAATCGCTGCATCACAGAAACAGGAAACAGCACAAAGGCCCAATAGGCTTCACTAAAATGTACAGCTGTGACGTCATGCAGCAGCACTTTGGGTCTTTGTTTTGAAGAAATGGAACTCGGCTGTTCTCATTAGGAATGCTGGAGACAGACTGATCAACAATGTCAGCATCAAATGGCACAGCGCAGTAAAAGGTCATTTGGAATATCATATCTCTGTCAGTTTTGTACAAAGTGATTTCTAGCTAATCTGAATTTCTTTGCCTCTTTCCAGAACCTTTTTTTCTTCCTTCAAGTCTTTGTCCAATTCCCTATTGGAAACTCTGAGTTACGAAAAACAATATTGAAAGAGTTGCAGGAACTTCTGCAGTGTCCATCCTCAGTGTCTGAAAACTAGCAAAGTTTCCCTGACCCAATGACATGAAGAGTTGGCTTTTGACACATTTAACAGTTTTCAAAATTTTAAAAATAGTTGATGTCAAATCGAATTATCAAAAAATGTTTATCCTGACCAATCATCTCCTCATTTTTCTCAGTCAATATTTACAATTTCATTACTTTTTACCAATATTTTAACCAACATTTCACGCACAGTCACACAGGAAAAAAGAAACATCATTTGAAACATCGAAATAATGAAACATTGAAAAAGGAAGTTAGCAGTAGAGATGATTTTTGTATGTTCCAAAATGCAGGATGATCTGATTAACTGGCGGAACTCGTTCGAGTTTCCCAATGACCTATTCCTGCTCCTTTGCTTCTGTCCTGCTTCATTGGCAATACCAGCGGTCTAATCCTCTGGATTAAGTCTCCAGCTGCTATGGAGGCGTGGGTTCGTAATCCCACCGCTGTTAACTGTTTAAGATATCTGACTTTTAGGATTTGCAGCTGTCCAATTTGAACCAACAGATACCAACTCACATTAAATCCAGCGTCGCATGTGTTATTTTACTTTGATAGGAGGAATGATGAGAGACAATATAAATATGAGTTGCTGTAGTAAAAAGGCGGTGTGTGGAATTACAGTCACTGAGCTGCTCTGGCACAGAGTCGGTATGTGAACGACATGCTGAATGACCGTCTGATGTAGCCGCCTATGTTTTTATACAAATGTCATTAATGCAAATCAGGGGCTTGGATTCGTGACTGAGTGTTTCAGGTGATGGGTTTTAAATGCATTGGGATCTCCACAGGTCAGCTGGAATCCTGCCGATTAAGCTTCTTATCATTCCTGAATTTTACAGTGTACCTGCACAATTAATTGTCTAAATAAGTTGAATAAAAACCATCTAAAGCCAACAGCGATCTCTAATTTCTATTTGTGTGCAAGCATTCACAAAAGTTGCAGCGAGAAATGGAACAAAGACGGAACCCGGTTGGTGTCAGGCTTCATTTCTGGGTGTTTGTCTCTCCTTAGTGACAATCCCTTGCCCTCTGTTACTCTCGGTGTATATGTCTGTCTGTGTCCCTCTGTGTGTAACAATGTGGTTCAGTTACCCACGGGGATTAACATATGTTTACCTTCAGAAACTTTATTCACATTAGTTTCAAATTTCACAGAGAAAAATATCGGGATGGAAGATGCAAGAGGAATTTGCAATGTTTGGAAGGAGGTTCAGCTAAAAAGGGGAAGATTCAGCGAGTTTTCTTCTCATTTAGCACGAGATTTGGATCAAATTCTGGGAGGTATTTGTGTCGGTGTAAACAGTAAAGCCTTCCTTATTCCCGCTATATTTTGCCTTGCACAAGCATCTCTCTGGTCAGGTTTTTGCAAACTATCACGGACCTTCTCTCATTCCCTATCTTCAACTCTATATTTGTTCTCGACCTGTTGCACGGGTGATATTTCCAGCGCTGAGGCAGAACTCCAGCTCTCACTCCACTGATTCTGGCAGAGATGAGCGTCTTCTGTTTTTAATCAAGAAACAACTCAGACTCATTTTAACAGATTGCACGAGGTCAGTAAATCTCCATTCCCTGACAAGGGATCAAACCTGGACCACAGCAGTGAAAGCGCTGAATCCTGACCACTAGACCACCAAGAAAGCTGCTCACAAGCCTCACAACGTGCCTTATCTATGCTACCTGTGCCTTTTATTTTTGCTTCAGACCTCTTTCACCAGAGACACGTTTCATAAGAACATAAGAACATTAGAAATAGGAGCAGGAGTCGGCCATTCGGCCCGTCAAGCCTGCCCCACTACTCAATAAGGCCATGGCTACTCTGCCCAGGCCTCAACTCCTCTTTCCTGCTAGCTCCTTATAGCCCTCAATCCCCGATATTTCAATAATCTATCTACCTCCTCTTTAAATACTCTCAGTGAACTACCCTCCACAACTCCCTTGAGTAGAGAATTCCAAACATGCACTAACCTCTGGGAGAAGAATTTCCTTCGCATCTCAGTTTTTAATGGGTGCTCCCTGATTCTGTAACTATGTCCCCAATTTGGATGTTCCCCCATTAGTGGAAACATCTTCTCAACATCTATCCTGTCAACTGCCTCGGAATCTTGCACGTTTCAATAATATCACCCCTCAGTATTCTAAACTCTAATGAATAAAGTCTTCACTTGCTTCACAGTTCTTGATTAGTCAAACCCTTCTTCCCAGGAATCAGCCTAGTGCATCTCTTTTGAACTGCCTGCAATGCCAATATATGCTTCCGTAAATATGGGGACCAAAACTGTACACAGAACTCCAGGTGCGGCCTCACCAACACCCTGTACAGCTTTAATAAGACTTCCCGATTTTTAAACTCCAACCACGAGCAAAACTGGCCAAAATTCCATTTGCCTTCTGAATTACTTGGTGTATCTGCATGCCAAGTTTTTTTTGTTTCATGCATAGGAACACCCAGATCCCTCTGTGCTGCACTTTTTTGGAGTCTCCCTCCAGTTAAATAATATTCTGCCTTTCAATTCTTCCTAGCAATGTGTATGATCTTAAACTTTCCTACATTAAACTCCATCTGCCAACTTTTGCCCACTGACGTAACTTATCTATATACCCTTGAAGATTCTTCAAGACCTCATCACAACCTCACGTCCCACCTATTTTTGTATCATCAGAAAATTTGGATACATTACACTCTGCTCCCTCCTCCATGTCATTAGTATAGCTAGTAAATAATTGAGTCCCTGGGACTGATCCTTATGGCACTCCATTAGTTACATCTTTCTAATCTGAAACTTCCCGGCTTTCTGCCTTCTGTGTGTTAAATTAGGCTCTTCACATTGCAGGGTTTGTGTAGGGTAATAGGGATCATGGTCTCTCACACACGGAAAGTTTCCCCGCTCCAAATGATTTGGAAGCATTAACAGAATTAAGTGTGAGGAAAGGTTGCATAGTTCCCGTTTGTTGTTAAATGGTAACTGGATGCAACATTTCAAAACCATGTGACATTTATACTTCTCCAGGTTTTGAGTAATATTCTGAAAAATACATGGCTCTGAAAAAAGAGAGAAAGATGGGGACGGATTTGCTTCAAGATTGTTCGCAAATGCGGGAAGTGTTGAATGAGCTGCTGATGTGCTGTGTCATCTGATGATTCTAATGTTCGATCAATTTCTCTGCCGCAGGGCTAAGGTTCTCAGCCGAATTGTACTTCTATAAAAAAGGTTTGGAACTGCAATAAGACAGCACAGTTTAATATTCTAGGTCGTTCTGCAAAGTGCTGCGTGTAGTTTTTGTTGTCTAGTGATTATCACATTTACTTTACATGAGGAAGATTCTCTGGTTCAAAACCCACTGCAGAGAAGTAGAACTGGAAACATTTGTGGAAAAAATTCTTGCCGCCGTTGACAACCCAAATCTGTAGGACAATGAATGCTGATGGGAGGAGAAAACATTGGAGCCTTCATCCCTGAGAACGGCCAAACTTTCAGTTAGTCGAACACGTTGATCAATTGTGCTGTAGGGACTGATGGAACTTTCCACGTTCTTTGCACAAGTGCAGCCGAGTCTCTTTGAACATCAGCACATCTTTCTCACCTTTTCAAACGTGTTCTGCTTTGTTGCTTTTGAAAATTTACTATGACTGAGTTGCTTCAGTCTTTGCCACATTTTTCTCCATTTTACATCTTGTTATCCAATTATTTCTTATATATTATAAAAACAGAAAGTCCTGGAAAAACTGAACAGTTTTGAGTTTTATCACAGACTTGGTGGTGAGGGAAACACTGTTCACGTTTCGAGTCCGTATGACTCTTCTTCAGAGATGAAGGGAAGTAGAAAGTGATGGAATTTACACTGTTTAAGTGAGGCGGGGAGGGGGAGGGGCGGGACCGGTAGAGCCGGTGATTCTGAATAGAAGGTCAGCGATACATGGGGGCTAAGGAGGGACTGACAAAGGTGCCCTGGACACAAGACAAAGGCGATGTTAATGGTAGTGGTAAGGTCTGAAGAAGATGCTGATGGTGGTATAAAGGTAAGAAAGCAGGATGTGTGAATAGCAGAACAAGGATCAGCGCTCTGTTTAAAAACAACATGGAATGAGTAACAGATGGCCCTTTTGGGGGTGGGATGTGGGGGGGAGATAGTTGGGGGGAAAAGATTGAAAAGGGGATAATAAAGGGGTGAAATAATGAATAAATGAATGAAAAATATGTTAATAAAATATTTTTTTATAAAGAGATTTTGAAAGGGTGAAAATGGAGGAGAGAGTTCGTGATCTGAAGCTATTGAACTCAATGTTAAGTGCGGAAAGCTGTAAAGTGCCTAATCAGAAGATGAGGTGTTGTTCCTCCATCTTGCATTGAGCTTCACTGGAACAATGCAGCAAGCCAATGATAGACATATGGGCATGAGAGCTGGGTGGAGTGTTGAAATGGCAAATGACAGGGAGGTCTGTGTCATGCTTGCTGACAGACTGAAGATGTTCCACAAAGCGGTCGCTCAGTCTGTGTTTGGTCTCTCCAATGTAGGGGAGACCCCACTGGGAGCAGTGAATGCAATGGACAAAATTGGAGGTGCACATGAAGCGCTGCTTCACCTGAAAGGAGTGTTTGGGCCCTTGGAAGGTGAGGAGAGAGGCCCCTAAAGGGCCATCTGTCATTGCTCTAAGTTGTTCTTTCACAGAGTGCTGATCCTTGTTCTGCTATTCACACATTCTGCTTTCTTACCTTTATGCAAATATCAGCACCATTTTTAGCCCTCACCGCTACCATTAACACTCTCTTTGTCTTGTGCCCATGATATCTTTGTCAATTCTTCCTGACCTCCCCACCTGCTCCACCCCACCCCCTTGTAAGCAGTATAAAAGCAGTGAACAATTCTGCTTCTCTTTAGCTCTGAAGAAGATCACATGGAATCGAGACGTTGACTCTGTTTCTCTCTCCATAGATGCTGCCAGATGCTGAGTTTTTACTTCAGATTTCCAGCATCCACAGTACTTTAACTTAAAAGCAAAATGCTTCACCGCATTACTTTTCTTTTTCTTCGTAGATATTGTTCTGCGGTTTTTCAGCTTTCCACATAACTTCGTATTCTCAGCTAAAGGTTAATGATAGGCTCTAGTGAAGGTTGAACTTACAACCCCTGTATTGCAAGAGCAGTGCTCCAACCAATGAGCTATGGAGCTACGTGGTAACAAGACCACACTGGAAAGTCCACCATATTCAATAGACTGAGGTAGATGCTAAGTCCCAGGTGGGTGACATTTGATAGACGTGGAAATGTCTGAGATGGAGAACAGGAAGTTAAAAGATGCAACATGAAAGCAGCAGAATTTGATATGTGTCAGTTACTTTCAGTAATGAATTTCTGACGTGTGCCGCCTTGTCAGTTTCACAGGAGCCACAGGAATGAGGTTAGCGGCACCTGGTTAAAATGAGGAATAATGTGAACTGTGGTCAGCAGGATTCAAACCTTCAGGGGGAGACCCCAATGGATTTCAAATCCATCACCTTAAACATTCAGCTTGACTAACAGCTGCTCACGAGCTCCAATGTGTCCTTATCAAATCAGAGATGGCTGCAAAATAAGTCAATCGGCCCGTCGTGTCTGTGCTGGCTCTCTGGAAGAGCAGCTGTACCGATTCCACACACCCGCCTTTACCCCCACAACAATTTATATTTCTATTGCCTCTCCGTGCATTTCCAAACAAAATTAAGGACCACAACCCGCCCTATATTAAACTAGAGCCCCCTCCTGTTCTCGAACGGGAATTACTAAAGTGCCCAAAAGTGGGAATGTGACTTAAACTGCGGCAGCGCTGGGATGAGGATCAACTCCTCGAGGGACTGGAAGGAACCCAAGTCCAAATCTGCATGTCACTAGGTCAGGGAAACTGTGCATGGATTCTGCAGAAACTCCTTCCTCAACAGTGAATTAGACAGTTACTTGAAATAGAGAAATTGAGGCTTATGGAAAGAGAGAGGAATATTGAGACTAATTGATTGCTCTTTAAAAAAGAAGCTGCGATGATCTAATGATTCTCCAACACGCTGTGCCATTTGATGATGACAATGTTGATCAGTTTGTCTCCAGCATTCCTCCTGAGAACAGCCGAATTCCATTTCTTCAAAACATGGACCGAAAGTGCTGCTGTGGAACTGCATTTTAGTCAGGTGTACTAGACTCATTGCGTGTCAAGTTTCTGTAATATAGTGGTTATCACATTCGCCTTACACGCGAAAGGTCCCCGGTTCAAAACCAGGCAGAAACATTATTGAAACTTGTTCAATTAGGGGAGAGGGAAAGTTGCTTCACTCCTGCTTGTTGTTGAATGTTAGCTGAACGCTGGATTGCACTTATTCTTCATCTTTTCACAAGGTGAACACTCAGCAAATTGAGGATATCCTTCAACTGGCAGCGGGTGAATGGAAAATATTCAAAATGAATATTGAATAAAAAACAAATCTGTTGGAACTCGCCGGGCAACAGGAGAGTTGGCGATTTCTGTTCTTTTTTGTCACTTAAGGACCCAATGACAACGCGGGATTGTGTGACAATGAATGCTGCTCCAGCTAACAGCAATCGCTGTTGTCATTGGCTGAAGAAGTCGTTTGTGTTCCACATAAACGTGTCATTTTGTAGGAGAAAGGTGCCTCTGGTGAAAGAGATGTGAAATGAAAATAAAATGCACAGGTAGCATGTATAAGCCGGGCTGTGAATTTGCAAGCCTGGGGGTCTAGTGGTTAGGATTGGGCGCTTATAAATGTCATGCGAATGATTAATATAAATATGCATTACTTCCTGATTGAAAACGGAAAACGCATATCAGCTCCGCCTGAATCAGTGGAGTAAGAGCTGGAGTTTTGCATCAGAGCCGAAAATGTCACCCGTGCAATAGGTCACGAACAAATACAGAGGTGAAGGTAGGAAATCAGAGAAGGGCTGTGATAGGCTGAAAAGCAATGACCATAGAGATACTGGTGCATGGGAAAACTGTAGAGGTGATAGGGGAGATTTTATTGTTTGCACTGACACGAATATTTCCCAGATCTGTTTCCAAATCTCTTGCCAAATGAGAAGGAAATTTCCCACTGAATTTACTCAATTCCATGATTTTAAAGGAACTAAACACAAGGGAAGTGTGTGGATTTTGCTCGAATGGGTTGTAAGATGATAGAATCACTGTGAAGGCAGCAGCAGTGAGGATGGAAATGAAAAAATTATAGAAAGTGACAGCGCAGAAAGAGGCCATTCAGCCCGGCGTGCTGCTTTGAAAAAGCAGTTCTGATTGGTTGATCAGTGATATTTGTCCGTTTGAACAGCAGGAAGAAAATTCTGTCCCATTCCCATCCATATTTTGCACCATCATCCCTTTAGTCTGTTTCTCTGTCGTGCTTTGTAACCTATCACAGTCCTTCCCTTTTGTCCTTTCACTCCCCTCCCTCCGGCTCTGGACTTGTTTTCCACCGGTTACATATCTGACTTTTCCAGGTCTGATGAAAGATCATTCAGCTGAAGATTAACTCTGTTTCTCACACCACAGACGCTGCCAGACCTGATTTCATTCAATAAGGAATTCCTATTCATTGCGATAGTTCACATAACGGGAAGGGAAAGGATTTTTCTGCACGGGAATTAAACCTAGGCTGCGGTGGTGAAAGCACCAAATGTTCAGAATTAAATACTCTGAATTTCAATGACGCAGAGAGCAGTTTTCACTCAGAAACCAGCGGCTGTGATATTAACAAAGCAGGATGGAGAAAGATTCGGTTTGAGCGGTGACACTGCCGGAGGAATCGAGACCTGGGGATCACCCATGGAAGCAGCAAGGTTTAAAAAGGGAATTTCGGGAGTGAAAGGACAGAAGGGAAGGACTGTGATAAGTTACAAGGCATGAGACAGAAACAGACTAAAGGGATGATGGTGTAAAATGTGGGTAGGAATGGGACAGATTTTTCTTCCTGCTGTTCAAACTGGGACAAATATCACTGATCAACCAATCACAACTGCTCTTTAAAAGCAGCACGCCGGGCCGAATGGCCTCTTTCTACGCTGTAACTTTCTATAATTGTTTCATTTCCATCTCCACTGCTGCTGCCTTCACAGTCATTCCATCATCTTACAACCCTTTCCAGCAAAATACACATACTTCCCTTGTGTTCAACTCCTTTAAGGTCATGGAACTGAGTAAATCCAGTGGGAAATTTCCTTCTCATTTGGCACGAGGTATGGAAACAGATCTGGGAGATAATTGTGTCAGTGCAAACAATAAAATCTCCCCTATCACCTCTACATTTTCCCATGCACCACTGCTTTTCAGCCGAACACAGGTCGCAAACCGAACAGACCTGGTGTTTAGAGCCTCAGACGCTGTCGACTGAACTCGCCAGGCATGTCAGAAGAGCGAAGTATTCCACATCCCAACACCCATGGAGATCATGGCTGTTTTCGACCTCGAGCCTCAGCTTGTTCTGAATTTCAAAGCTGATCGACCTCCGAAAGCCCCAAGTTTGCAATACATTCCTCTCATTCATCAATAACATCATTCATACCTTCCACTTCTTAGCTGCACCTCCTTCCAAACATTGCAAACTCCTCTTCAATCTTTCATCTTGATATTTTCTCTGAAACACTTTAGTATTAAACTGCAAAACTAATATGACTAAAGTTTGTGATGGTGAAAAATGTGTTCAACCTCTCGGGGAACTGAAGCACATTGGCACACACAGATCTTTACACCGAGTGTGACAAACACCCAGAAAACAAGGAAATCACCAACTTGGCCAATTATTGTTCCATTTCGGATTGCAGATTTAGTGAATGTTTGCAGGTGAACGGAAATAAGAAACACAGAAATAGTCGGATGGTTTTTATTTCATTTAACTAATCAATAATTCCGAAGGCAGTTTGCTATAGTCAGGAGTTGATCCGGGCTGTGTCACAGGAAAGAGAGGAATGAGGATCAGGAGGAGGCCATTCAGCCCTTTGACCCCGCTCTGCCTTTCAGTAAGATCATGGCTGATCTGATTGTGGTCTCGAGGCCACTTTGCTGTCTCTCCTCAATATTTGGAAAATATTGTCAGTTGGCAGCTGGGAAAATGGAGAAAGAACCAAAACAGAAAACCCAGTGTCCAGCTTTGTGAATCTTTAGAAACTCTTTGGGAACCAGAATCAGGGGAGAATGAAGGGTGATCTGTTCGACTGACCAGAGACATACAAGGTACCTTTCCCTTCTTTAAGACGCTGGAACATTAACTTTGATGTTGTCAGTGAAGTTATCTGACCTGAGAGATTGAAATGATTCTCGTTACTGCACATCAGGTATTCACACCTAAGATCGGCTTCAGGACAATCAGAATACTTGGTAACAATCAAGCCACCGAAAGGCTCGAAGGGAGACGGCACCGGATGTTGGAGAGCTGATTCCCGGTGACATGGATGTGTCTGCAGTGGGTGGAATCAGCCTGTTTCCATGTATCCACAATGAATGTCCCTCCCTTTATTTTGGAAGAGTAAAAATGAAGAGAACAATTGTCATCCCGGTAGCAGCAATCTGAAGCTTAAACTCGCTAACACCTTGGTTTAGGAAAGCTGGCAAACCAGCCTTACGTTAGTCTCGGTGGTGCATTTGTTTAGCACGTTCGACTGTTAACCAAACGGTTGATGTTTCAAAACCACCCAGGGACCAAGATTTCACTTTTTTCTCCCTATCAGCTTTCATTGTCACACAGTTCCGGGCTCTCATTGGCTACCTGAGCTGCAAGGAAATAACCTGCAAACTTTACCCTTAACCAATGTCTTGCCACACCAATGTTTTTGTTTTGAATGTTCATTTCAAACACAATGAAAAACAATAAACAACTAGGTAATTACACCTAACTCATTAGACACGTGTGAAATTATTGGAGTCAAACAAACCCATCAATGATTCTCTCTTTCTCGGCTTCACAGTGAGTGAGACAGGGAAAAGCAGAAAAGTAGCAATATTCCGGCCTCCCACTCTCCAATCACCCGCTGCCAGCTGAAAGATTTTCTCACTTTGCTGAGGGTTTATCCTGTGAAATGGTGAATAGGAAATGTAATGTGACTGAGAGATATTACATTCACATAACATACAACTACAAACACGAATCATGTAAAAGGTGCCAGCTCACCGTCAAAATAGATGCCTGTCATGCTTCATTTTAACAGGAAGAGCGAGGAGAGACAATATCAATTTAAATTGCAGTGGAGAAAATGCGGGGTTTTCAAATTAGCTGAATTCCTTTTGCCATCAGTCAGCATTGTCAAAATGAGCTGAATGTCATCTTCCTCTGCTGTCGATATTTATGATTTTATACCATCAACATTAACCTGTGCACAGAGCCAGTTGTCATGACCGATTGGTTTAGGTGATGGAGCCCAAATCCATTGGGAATCCTCGCTTCTCATTATTCCTGGTTTAAAGTGTGTCTACAGAGTTAATTATAGGTTAAATTGAATAAAATGCATCCAAAGACCTGGGGGGTTTTCTATTACTGTTCATTCACAAAAGCACTCACGAAACTTGGAACTGGAATAAAACTTGGCTTCATGCTTGCTTTCTGGATATTTGCCTCTCCTTAGAGACAAACCTTTCCCTCTGTCACTCTCGGTGCATATGTTTGTGTGTGTTCCTCTGTGTATGTCAATGTGAGTCAGTTCCCCGAGGGGTGAACACATTTTTACCATCACTAACTTTATTTAAATTAGTTATGCAACTTCATGTTAAAATGTTAGAGAAAAATATCAGAATGAAAAATGAAAGAGAGAGTTTGAAATTTTTGGAAGGAGGTGCAACTAAGAAACGGAAGATGGGAATGATGTTATTGATGATTGAGAGGAATGCATTGCAACCTTGGGGCTTTTGTAGGTCGATTCCCTTCTCCACTCTAAGATTCAAAACAAGCTGAGTTTCCAGGTGAAAAAAAAAACGTCTGTCGCCATATGTGTTGGGATATGAAGGATTCCTTCCCCCATTCCCGGCTACCTCAGTCAACAGAATATAAAACGCTTAATTTCAGGGTCATGTGTTGGATCCCCATGCTGGGGGCTGTTGTCATTTGCAATCTTGCTGCTCTAAAACAAAAAAAAACACAACATCATTCAGTGGCACCGGCAAGGCAGATATTCACCACTGGCACCAACTGACAGACATCAAATTCAAAACACTTTCATGTCACGTTTCTTTCTGCTTCTGTCCCTGTGTCGCCTCCAGCTCCCTCTGCCCTCACAGCTCCCAGGTCAATTAGCTGCTTGATGCAGACACAGTCAGTACGTAGGAATGTAAGACACAATAAGATAGGTTTGCAGACCGTAGAGTAAAAGGACACCAGGATCTCATTTTCATGATTCTCCCAGATACTGATTACAGGAATGTACACAGTGCTGATTATCCACAGTCACACTCTCCACCCAGTCTTGTCTACATTAATCAGCTTTGAAATTGTTCACATATTTATACTGGATTTCAGTGTGAAGAAAGCAGAGCTGTGAGAAGCTTATATCGTTCAGCAGATGTACTGCAGGAAGGTGCCTAACAGGCTGATGATAACAATGCTCTTTGGACACGGTGAGCTCCAGTGAAGGATCGGTACCATTAATGTGTCTCTCATTTAGTCTCGTGACTAATCTCGTGCTGGAAATGACAAGAAAACTCGGTGAATTTGCTCCGTGTTTTGGTTTCGACGAGCCGAATACAAGGCAAGAAAGCGCATTTCGCTAGAGTGGGTTATAAAGTGGCAGTGTTGGCGGTGTTGAGAAACAACATTATAGAAAATTACAGCACAGAAAGAGCCCATTGGGCCCGGCGCGCCGCTTCCAAAGCGGAATTGATTGATCAGTAGTGATATCTGTGCGGGCGCAAATGGGAGACAGTAACATTCGTCCTTCTCCCACCCATGTTTCGCCTTGCAACCAGCCCTTCTTCCCTTCTGTTTGTTCTCGACTTATTCGAAGTGTGACATTTCTTGCTGTGAGGCGAAACCTTAACGCTGGCTGGAGCTGTTTGCCCAAAGAAAGTGATCACATTCAACAAACCTTAATTCCCTGACTGGGAATCGAACCCAGGCCGCAGCGGTGAAAGTGCCAAATCCTAACCACTAGACCACCAGTGAATTTGTTACAATGCTTTTCGATTTGGCTTATCTACGCTACTTTTGCGTATTGTTTTTCAGTTCAGATCTCATTCACCTCAAAACTGCCTGTTTCGGTTTAACACAAACGAATTCTTCAGCCAATGAAAACAACAGTTTCTGTGAGCTGGACCATGAAATTGACAGTGAGGTGAAATAGTCCCACAAGCTGCACATGCGTAACTTCCAATTTCCAAACCCACCACCCTATTCGCTGTGGGCCAATGGGAGCGCCGATCCCCAGTCATGAGACATCAGGGAAAGTACCAAAAAAGGTTTGACATTTAGAGGCTACTTTCGACTTTTTTTTCATTCCCGATCTTTTCACCAGAGAGGATTTTCTCCGACTAATTGGTCTGTTTAGGTTGAACACAAGAGACTTATTTAGCCAATGAGAAGTACCAATGTTGTTAGCTGGAACATGAAATCGATACTTTCCTCCTTTAAGGCAATTCTTCAAGCTTCCGCCTTTGACCGAGCTTTAAGTTATCTGACCAGATGTGAGGCTCGGTGTCACACTTTATAATATAATGTTCATGGGGGACGCCTTGTGACATTTCAACAGATTAAATGCGTTTTATCAATATAAGTTATTATATGCAGAAGCATTATCAAAACTTGCCCTTTTAAGTGAGAGGAAAGCTGCCTTGTTCCTGTTTGTTGTTGGATATTAACTGAGCGCAGTATATTACAAGCGTCTTAGATTCGCTCTTCATCATTTCACAGAATAAACACTCAGGAAAGTGAGTGTATCTGTTTGCTGGCAGCGGGTGATTGGAGAGCGCGGGGCCGGAATGTTGCTGCTTTTCTGCTTTTCCCTGTCTCACTCACTGCGGAGCTGAGGAAGAGGGAATCATTAACGGGTCTATTTGATCCAATAACTTCATAGATTTGTAGGTACCTTGTTGGTCAGTTGTTAAAGTATAAAGAAGTGACAGTATAAATTGCAGGGTTCCGCGGAAAAGGTCGGGTTGTGACAGAGATAGGGCGGGTAGAAGGTCCTCTTTATCTGCTGTAACCATTCTATGATTTCAGATAAATAGTACAGGCGTGCTGCTAAGGTCTGTAGTCGTGGCCGAGTGGTTAAGGTGATGGATTTGAAATCCATTGGGGTTACCCCGCGCACGTTCGAAAGCTGCTGACTACGTTTTCCATTATTTCTGAATTTAACCATTGCTCTCTAACAGTAAATCGAATACATTTGCACAACACCTGCAGTAGCAAAGTTTGACCAATGGGTGGCGGTGAAACCGTGATTGCTTCCATCACATGAAGCAGGCACTGTCTCAATTATTACTGCATTTGGCACTGTCTCTGTTCATATTAAATTAGATACCATTTCTGTTTCTATTACACTAGGACTTGTCTCTGATCATATTAGAAAAGGTCATCTCTCAGTTGTTTCTCTAACTGGCTCAGTCGCAGTTGTTTATGTACTGGACTAGGGCCACAATACAATTGGCACTATCTCAGTCATGACTGCTCTGAAGTAGGTCTCGGCTAAAGTTACAATAAGCCATTCCCCAGTTGGCACTGCACTAGAGCTTGTCTCTGGTCATGGAAAACTAGAACATGTTTTTATTTGCATTTCACAAGACTCTGTCTCTGCTATTACTCCATTAGAACGTGCCACGTGTCTATCAAACTGGACCCTGTCTCAGTTAATGCTGCACCAATACATGCCTCCATTCATATCACACAATTCCCTGCTTCTGTTGTTATTGTCCTTTGTCATGACTTTGTTATTGCTTTACTTGTCCATGTCTCTGTTTTTATTAATCTCGTACCTTTGCAGGTATTTAATTTACCAGACACTACGTCAGATTATATTAAAAAGAACCCTGAATTATGTTGAACTCCACTAGACCCTGTATCAGTTTTCTTAAACTGGATCCGGTCTGTGTTATTGCTGCACTAGGCAGGTTCATATTACACAAGATCCTAACTCAATTATTACTGTACTCAGCACTGCCTAGTGTGTGTCACTAGGTTGCAGCCTTGCTTATAACACACTCAATCATGTCTGTACTTATATTCCTCTAGACCGTATTTCAGAACAATTTACACTCGACTCTGTATCAGCCTGTATTACACTCGAACTTGTCAGCCTTTTTAACTAAAATGGATCCTGTCTCTGCAGAGGCTTTGTCTTTATACCTCTGTCTCGTTTCTATTCCACTCTCCCTTTCCGTGTTTTTACTCCAGGAGATCATCCCTGTCTCTCTTACACTGGCGGCACTCTCCGTTATTACGACTTAGACTCTATCTAGGAAGCAATTACTCTATGCCCTGTGCCTGTAATAACTGCCCTATTTCATTTGATGTTGGTCCAGGCCCTGTATCAGTAACTATTGCATTAGCCCCGTCTCCGCTATTACAGCAATAAACCCTGTCTATGTTAATATAGCACTCAACCCCGTCCCTGTTCATTGTGCACTAGGTCACGTCTTTGCTTAAGTAACATTAGATGGTCTCTATTGTTACAGCACTAATAATGTCTCTGCTTAAATTGCACTAGGCCCTGTCTCACTAATTACCACACCAGGCTCTGTCTCTGTTGTTACTACACTATTCTATGTTTCTATAAGGTGAACATTGAGTTCGAAATGGGCCTCTGACTTTGGCCTAAAACTACAGGTTTCCAATTGACAGTTTGTTCCATGCAGCCCCAGATATTCAGTTTCAGTACAGCCAACAATATTACATATGAGACATCGCCTGTTCTGTGTGTTGGTGTGAAAAGAAATCATGCTGCATCATTCCGCAAAGATAAAAGATTTATCTTCACCAGAATGTTTCATTTTATTTTATTTTCTCTTTTTCAAACTGTAGCTACAGATCGTCTAATAATGTAAATATTCATTGATAGTATATCCTGTTGTGTGCTCTTGTTTAGAAATTCATGTCCTACCAACCATTTCTTTGCTAAGACGGGGACACTTGTCACAACATTCACTTAATGTCTGTCAGCTCTCTACCTGAGACAGCATCTTACTCACGGAAAAGTATAGCTCTCTCTCTCTCTTTCTCTTTCTCTCTCTCTCTCCCTCTCTCTGTCTCTCTCGCTGTCTCTGAGAAATTGACCATTTATTTAAATCTCTGGTTTTCTAATAATGCTTTTTTGAAAAAATAAACTTAATAAAGAATAATTCCCCGACATTAATCTCAATGATAAACTACGGCCCATCTCCACCTTCAGCGAATGTGTTAAATCCCAAAGAGTTCCGGCATTTTAATTGCAGATAGTTTAATACTGCAACTATTTATTGATAACTATTCGGTTGTTTTCCATTGTTTACAAAGTGATGTCAGACTGACCATTTCGTTTTCAAGAATCGGCTTTTCTGTTCCCAAAGATCATTTGGAAAATTATTATTTATTATTTCACGGGACGTGGGCGTGGTTGGCTAGTCCAACATTTTTATGCCCATCCCTAATTGCCCTTGAGAAGGTGGTGGTGAGCTGCCTTCTTGGACCGCTGCAGCTCATGTGGTGCAGGTACACCCACAGTGCTGTTTGGGCGGGAGTTCCAGGATTCTGACCCTGCGACAGTGAGGGAAGGGCAATACATCTCCAAGTCAGGATGGTGAGTGACTTGGAAGTGAATTCCCAGATGGTCGTCTTCCCATCATTCAGCTGCCCTTACCCTTCTAAATGGTAGTGATCGTGGGTCTGGAAGGTGCTGTCGAAGGAGCTTGTTGAGTCCCTGCAGTGCATCTTGTAGATGGCATGCACTGATGCTACTGTGTTCTGTCGTGGAGAGAGTAAATGATGAAGGTGGTATGTGAGGTGTCAGAAAGTGAGCTACATTGTGTTGGATGGTGTCGAGCTTCTATTGTGTTGTTGGAGCCGCGCTCACCCAAAGAAATGGAGACTATTCCATCACACTCCTGACTTGAGCCTTGTAGATACTGGGCGAGTTTGGGGGTTCAAGAAGTGAATTAATCTCCTCAGTATTCTGAGCCTCTGATCTGCTCTTGTCGCCACAGTATTTACATTGCTGGTACAGTTCAGTTTCTGCTCAGTGGTAAAGCCCACAACGTTGATAGTCGGGGATTCAGTGATACTAATTCCTTTAAATATCAAGGGGAAGCAGTTGGATTCTCTCTTGTTGGGAATGGTCACTACTGGGTGTTTGTGTAGCACGAATGCTGCTTGATGCTTATCAGCCTAAGAGTCCATGTTGTCTAGGTCTTGCTGCATTTGGACATCGTGTGTGTCAGTCTATGTGGAGTCATGAATGGTGCTGAACATTGTGTAATCATCAGCGACCATCCCCACTCCTGACCTTATGATGTGGCAGGGGAGGAGATTAATGAGGCAGATGAAGATGCTTGGGCTTAGGACACCGCCCTGAGGAACTCAGGGATTAGAATCACATCGAGAATGACGAGCAGCTTATTGCAAAATGTTCACCTCAGCATCTCACAGAAGCTCCTGATATTTACTTGAAAGTGTGTTGATTAATGCAAGCGACGGAAAAAATGATCCTGTACGTTTACCTGACATGATAGTCACGCACCTGAAATTATCCGATTTATTATTCCAATTGTTGGAAAGGATTGAAACTCTCGTTGTTCTCGTTCTACGGTTTCTAACTGTGAGCTTTACAAATTCCACCCCGAACGTTCTCATCATTTTTGGACTAGTTTTTCTGTCTCTTTAATTTGTCTAATCTATGGAAAATTACCTGAAATAACTCAGGGCCTGGGGTAGCATAAAGAGATAAACGACCTGGTGCAATATAAAAGGAGATATGGGCCAGTGCAGCAATAACAGAGGTGGGCTCTACTGTAACAGTAACTGAGACATCAGTTAGTGCAGTCATAAGAGAGACATTACTTGTTCAGTATTAACAGAGACGTGATCTCGTGTAATATAAAAAGAGATATGGGCTAGTGAATTAACAATAGAGACAGGATTTGCTGTAAGATAGATAGAAATATGGACCAGTACAGTCATAACAGTAACTGGGGCTGGTACGTTATAAACATAGATATGGGCTACTTCAGTGATTGGAGAGGTAGGACCTGCTGTAACATAAACAGAGATATGGGTTTGTGCAGCGAGGACACCAACTGTCCCTGGATTTAATATACAAATGAGATATTGGCTAGTTTGGGGAGATGAGGGACAGGTCCTGATGATACATTCTAAGATGCAAGTCTTTGTATCAGCAAAATGGAAAATAAATGCTTTGTATTATAAAACATGGAGAGGTCTCATTGAAGCAACTAACAGCAGCAGCGTCAACTTCAGCAATAAAAGATAAAAGTTCCTATTTAAAACTGACAGGCCCAAGGTTTCCACTAATAATAACGATAGAAGTTTCCATTAGAAATTGACTTATAGGTGGCCCCTTAATGCAATCATTGCAACGATTTCACCTCAAGAAACAGGATGTGAGCCAGTGTCTATTGGCTCATGATACCACCTGAAAGATACTGGGTGACATTTTCCTCGGTGCTACGGAGCCACCCAGGTCGTCAAGATGGGAATACTAATTTGAAATGTGGTTTTTCTGGCGTTAGAGCAAGATGGCATATTGGCGTGTGTGTGTGTGTGTGTGTGTGTGTGTGCGTGTGTGTGGTTATGTGTATGTGCATGTGTCTGGGTGTGTGTCTTTGCGCGTGTGTGCATTTATATATGTGTGCGTCTGTGTCTGTTTTTTGACTCTATGTGTCTGTGTGTGCATGTATGTCTGTCTGTGTGTATCAGTGTGTGTCTGTGAATGTATTTATGCATGTGTATGTGTGTGAATGTGCATGTGCGTCTGTGTGCGTTTGTGTGTGTGTTTATGTCAGCGTCTGTGCTTGTGTGTGCGCGTGCGTGTATGTGTGTGTGTGTGTGTGTGTGTGTGTGTGTGTGTGTGTGTGTGTGTGCATGAAACACGTCATATTTTTTGCAAATGAATTTCACAATAATCTTCGTCATCCTTCCATTCATGAAAGATGACAGACACACAGCAAACAAATCTATTTCAGATGGGTTGTCTCTATATGCTGCACAGTTTCTGATGGCTGAGGAAGTCAATCCTTGAGGGGCAGTTTCCATCACAAGTGCCTCAAATGAAGCTAAATGCGATGTTATGGGCTGTTGTTTCTTGTCTTGGCGTCTGTTGCCAAGCCGCTGTAGGAAATGGGCATCATGATGATGCCCAACAGCTCACAGAAAGTGCTACCATCTTCCTCTGTCGTCATTGAGTGAAATTCATGTCTGATAATTGCTAATTAGGGCCTCCATGTCACGAATGTAACGGTCCTACAAGCAGAGCTTTGGGCGTCTCACTGTCCGCCTGGCCCTTAGCTATGTGACCACCTTCCATCCTGTAAACGGGCCCGAGCCATCCAACCTCCCTCTGTTTGCTGAGCCTAACAGACTTGGGAGCTCTGTCTTTGAGAGGGCTGCCGCTTCCTGATTGTGTCCCACCAGGAGAAACGCAATAACCACCGCACACAGCGCAGATGGAAGTTGCGGGGATTTTTTTTCTTGATAACTGTAAGTCGTCCATGTTTCACAGCCAGACAACAAGGTACTGAGGACACAGCCTTAATACACCATCTGCTTGGTGTCAAAGGTCAGTTTGATGTTAATTCATGCACGTTTCATGAGTCAGGTGATATCTGTTTCCCCGTGTGTGTATCAGGAACTGCATCAAGGAGCAGACTCTCTGTCACCGAGGAACCTGGGGAGCAGGATTTACCAGCCACATCCAGCCGGGTGTAACCTTGTGCGATCAGTGGTGGAAGTGCAACACTTTAAACATGATTTTCTTGACGTTTTTAGTCAAATAGAACAAGTTAAAACCATGCGAGAGATGGTAAATGTGTCACTGTTGATCTTCCTGTACAATAAATCTGTGTAACAGAATTTAATAAACCAGTACAGGGGTCGGGGGTTCGCTTATGCTTTGTCATTGCAATGCTCCCTGCTGAAAACCGTTCCATGAATTCAAGAATCTCGGATCCAAATGTGGCTCCACATGTAGTAGCTCCAGTAAAATCTCTGCTCCAGGTGAGGCTCGAACACACAACCTCGGCATAGCCCGCTGATCGCACTGCTCTATAAGTACCGCGCGCTAACCGATTGCGCCACTGGAGCGCCCGCTAGTGGCAGCATTTGATCTGGTTACATTTTTCATAGATCACTGGGGTCAGACATGATGTCTTGGTGGCAGATTGGTCAATGGGGTCTCAATAAATTTTTATGATACTATATGTACTGTAATATATTTTGAATAAAATAACATTCCAAGAATGGGCCAGGGAAACTTTGTTAATTTTCACACATTGAGCATGGACACTGCTGAAGGGCCTACGCCTTTTTCAATATTGTTTTCCCTAACTCCAAGTTTTCAAAAGGGAACTGGACAAATATTTGAAATGGAAAAGCTGTCGGGTTATGAAGAAAGAAAAAGATATTGGGACTAACTGAGCAGCTCTTTGAAAAAAGCTGGCGTGGGCACGATGGGTCCTAATGAGCTGTGAACTTTTCCGATTCCAGTGCTCGATCAATTTCTCCACAGTTTACCTAAATATCCCAGCCCAATCCTATTTCTGCAAAGCATACTCCAGAACTGCAACATGAGGACACAGTTTGAAATTCTATACAAGCCCCTCTGGCTAACTCTCTGCGCGGGGTTTCTGTAGTTTACTGTGTGTCATATTCGCCCAACAGGCCCACAAACCCCCGTTCAAAATGGGACAGAAACACTGCCAAACGCATTTAATCTCCGAGCCGCCAGAAATCAGTAATTCGCGTTTGTTGTTGAATATTAACTGAATACAGCATCTTACACTGTGATAAAGAACAGACTCATGGAACCCTGCAGGCTTACAGCACTGATCAGGAATGAATAGTTTCGATTCCGGAGTTCTGATTATTTCTGAGATAAAATGACACCTGTAAATTGAGTTTTTCCATTCATATCTCAGGGGATGAAGATAACACAAGTGTTACAGGATGGACAGGAGCAGTCATAGTCTGGAAGGAGGAAAGGGTGTTGATTAGCTAATAATCAAAAAGGAAACTAGGGGATTGATAATTTTAAACTGTTGTCAGCTTTACCAGCTATCTTATAACTAAGACCATGGACTGACAGTGATCATTGAGCTGATAATAGAGTTTAACATTAAAACTGCCCTTATAAGTGATACTCCGGTGTAACAATAACCTTGCAATTGATAACTATTGAATATTGGTGTCCATGGAAATGGTGCCCTGTTCTAACAATGACTTTGCCATTTGATGAACCGGTCCAAGTAATGTCACCGTCAAACGGTGACCATGTAATTGAAATGTATTGTTTTACTGGTCTTGTACCCGACACTCCAGTCCAACAGTGACCTTGTAACATCTATCACGATCTACATTTGACCCTGTACCTGACAGTCCGGTCCAGCAGCCACCTTTATCTATAACTTGAGGCCAAGAATAAATTTCTACCTGATATGCCGATCTAATATTGAACATCCACCTGACACTTCGATCTAACAGTAACTTTGTGTTATAGGTGCCTAATGCCATAGATCATATGTTTTAGAATAGTAGGGTTATTTTCAGTAATGGAGGGAGAATTCCACAGATTAATGACCTTTTGGGAGAGGATCAAGAGTTTTGAATTTATGCCCTGAAAATGTTCTAGGGATCAGTGTCGGCTTCCAATATGATCAGCATAAGTGTTTGACATTTCCGTCTAGCATTCTGTGGGAACCAGCCGAGATCATTCCCCTGCATCAGAAACTACAGTCCAAGGGGATGCACTTGTACGTGTTTGTTCAATGTCCGTAATTAATATGAATGGGTGACACAAACTCACTTGTTTGTTCAAAGTTAGACAAGTACATTCTAGGCTCCCTAACTGTGCCTCTGGGGGGTTAAATCTCAGGTATAATAGTCACTACTTCAATAGTCGAACAGAGCGTGGGTGCTTCTCGCCGCTGCTCCTCTCAGAAGATGCACTTTCCACCAAGAGGCCCGCTCTGTGCCATATACTACACCGCCCTCGCCACTGTCGCAGTCCCAGGTAAAACGTGTCTCAGTTTTTTCTGCTTCTCAGTTTCTGTTTCTCTTTCACAGGAGTTAGGCATCGCTGCCTAGGCCACCCATATATTGGCCATTCCTAATGAAGGTGATAGTGGACAGTGTCCTTGAACCGCCGCTGTCCATGTAGATTGCGAGGAGCTGGAGAATTTTCCAGCCACTCTGCCTCACTTAACCGAACTGTTTCTGGTCAATTCTGCACAGCCAGTGATTATAGATGTTTCATTATCTATATTCATTGTTAGCATTACTCAATCAAAGGATTGGAGCGGAGCTGATAGGGCCGGCATATATCGCCCCTCCCAGTCAATCCCCACTCCATCAGCCTACTCTCGATCACCAGTAAAGTAAGGGGAAGGGGTCATCAGTGCTATCAAGCGGCACTTGTTTAGTAATAAACTGCTCACTGAATCCCAATTCGGGTTCTGTCAGGTCACTCAGTTCCTGACCTCATTACAGCCTTGTTTCAAACATGGACAAAAGAGCTGAACACCCGAGGCGGGGTGAGCGAGACAGCCCTTGACATGAAGGCAGCCCCAGCAAAACTGGAGTCAATGGGAATCAAGGGGAAAACTCTCTGCTGGGTGCAGACATACCTAGCACAAAGAAAGATGGTTGTAGTTGTTGGTCAGTCATCTCAGCGCCAGGACATCACTGCAGGAGTTCCTCAGGGTCGTGTCCTCAGCCCAATCATCTTCAGCTGCTTCATCAACGATCTTTCTTCCATCATAAGGTCAGAAGTGGGAATGTTCGCTGATGATTGCACAATGTTCAGCAACATTCGTGACTCCTCAGATACTGAAGGAGTCCGTGTCGAAATGCAGCAAGAATTGGACAAAATCCAAGCTTGGGCGGACAAGTGGAAAGTAGCAATCACGCCAAACAAGTGTCAGACAATGCCCATGTCCAACGAGAGAGAATCCAACCATCGCCCCTTGACATTCAATGGCATTATCATCACTGAATCCCCCACTAATCAACATCCTCGGGGTTGCCATTGACCAGAAACTGAACTGGACTAGCCATATAAATACTGTCGCCACAAGAGCAGGTCAGAGGCTGTGACTCCTGTGACAAGTAACTCACCTCCTGACACTCCAGAGCCTGCCCACCATCTACAAGGCACAAGTCAGGAGTGTGATGGCATAGTCCCCACATGCCTGGATGAGTGCAGCTCCCAAAACACTTAACGATCTTGACACGATCCAGAGAAAGCAGCCACTTGATCCACACTACATCCACAAACATTCACTACCTCCACCACCGACGCACCTTGGGAGCAGTGTGCACCATCTACAAGATACACTGCAGGAATTCACCAAGGCTCCTTCGACAGGACCTTCCAAACCTACGGCCACTGTCATCTAGTAGGACAAGGGCACCAGAGACAATGGGACACCACCACGTGGGAGTTCCCCTCCATGTCACTCACTATCCTGAGTTGGAACTATATAGCCGTTCCTGCACTGTCGCTGGGTCAAAATCCCGGAACTACCCAATAGCACTGTGGGTTATCTGCACCACATGGATTGGTTTCATTTGCCCTTTAGGGAAAGAAAGCTGCCATTCCCATCTGGCCTACATGTGACCCCCAGACCCACAGCAAGTGTGGTTGACACATTTCTGTTTCTTGACAAGACCCTCACAATTAGGGGTGAACAGCAAATGCTGACCTTGGTTCAAGGCAGTAGCTCATCACCACCTTCAAGGGCAATTAGCGATGGGCAATAAATGCTGGCCCAGCCAGTGATGCCCAAATCCTGCAAACAAATAAAACAATTACTCTGTCTCATGGTTCCGAATTCAACTGCCTCTGAATTCCAACTCGGGGAGATAGAGAATTAGTGGTAACCTCACGGAACGAGTAATCCAGAGAGCCAGGCTAATGCTCATTGGTTCAAATCCCACTACAGCAGTTCGTGGAATTTAAATTCACCAAGTCTAGAAAATGAAGCTCGTCTCAGTAATGGCGCCAATGAAACTCATCGATTGTTGTAAAAACCCATCTGGTTCACTGATGTCCCTTTCGGGAAGGAAACCTGCTGTCCTTACCTGGTCTGGGCTACATGTGACTCCAGACCCACCACAAATGTGGCTGGCTCTTAAATGCCCCAGGAAATTTGCCCCAGCAGGCCACTCAGTTCAGTGGCAGCTAGGAGTGGACAGAAAATGCTGGCCTTGCCAGTGATGTCCACAAACTATAAAGAGAAAGACAAAATAAAATGGGAAACCTGCAAGAGTGCAGTGCTCAGTCCTGCACAGCCCTATTGGGCCTAGGGTGGAGCTTCAATCCGGACATCATCCTCGGTAGAATACCTCATGCTAAAGTGATCGTTTAAGGGCCTGACTGACTATTTCACACTAACATTGCGCTGAGTAAAACATTTCAGGATCTAAAGACAAGACACATGGTGGGTACATTTCCGTGAAAATCTTTAATATTTAGAAAAAAAAACATTTTAAAAATTCCATAATCTCATGTCTCGCAGATGGCTACAGTGCCCCAGGATGAGCCCAACAGTAATGGGAAATGTGGGAACAGATTGAAGCAGTGAGAGGGAGAGAGCACGTGAGCAATATCAGACACGATGGACATTGTCATTCAGATCAGACCATCGCCATTCTGGTCGTTTCAACTGGTCAACTTGACCGGAAATAGAAAAGGGACAAATGGAGGGCAGAGATTTAACAAACTTTAAAAAATATGAACTGACCTGGTGACAAATATGAGCCATGAATGCATTAAGGAGAGAGTGTATGGTTCTTGGCAAACGCTCGGCTGTTAGCAATATTTGCCTGAGGACAGTTTTTGTTGGGGGGCGGATGTCGCTGGGACAGAAGACATTCCATTCTGCATTTCACCAGCAGTCGCCCAAGGACAAGTTCAAGCAGAAGTGAGTGGTGACGAATTTGAAGGCCATAAGACGGCAGACACATTCGTTCAGGATAAATCGAGGCTCACTGGTCTTCAGATCGCCCTCTTGGCCAGGCATCGGCCCGTGTCACTGAAAGAGGGGAACACGCGTGAGAAAGTGTTCATTCTCAAGGGGGTTGAGATCTGTCAGGCTAACCTCCCATCCCCCTCTGTCTGTTTTGGACACCACTGAGCACACCCACCCCCCCTCCCCCCACCCCCATCGATACTCAGTCAACTGGAGCTGCGATCCTGATATTCATGTAGTGAGCAGGGAGTGACCAGGCTCTCAGTTTGCTGGTTAATCACACTGCAGTCCAATATCAGTGACTCGTACATGGAACAGCATTAACCTGCTAACAGGGATGCAACTGCAGTGATAGTGTCAACAGTCATAAACCTGGGACAGTTGTCGATTTATTGGTAGTTTGGCAACTTTAATTCTTTTCCCAGGATGTAGGCATCACAGGCTGGGCCAGCATGTATTGCCCTTCCCTAGTTGCCCCTGAGAAGGTGGTGGTGAGCTGCTTTCTTGAAACTCTGCAGTCCATGTGGTGTAGGTACACCCACAGTGCTGGTAGGAAGGGAGTTCAGGATTTTGACCCAGTGACATTGAAGGAATGGCGATATATTTCCAAGTCAGGATGGTGACTTACTTGGAGGGGAATTTCCAGGTGGTGGTGTCTGCTGCCCTTGTCCTTCTAGGTGGTAATTGTCATGGGTTTGGAAGGTGCTGTGAAAGGAACATTGGTGAATTCCTGCAGTGCACCTTGTAGATGGTACACACTGCTGCTACTGTGCGACGGTGGTGGAGGGAGTGAATGTTTGTGGATGTGGTACCAATCAAGTGGGGCTGCTTTGGTGTCAAGCTTCGTGTGTTTGTGTTTAGGAGATGCACTCATCCAGGAAAGAGGAGAGTACTCCATCAAAATACTGACTTGTGCCTTTAGATGGTGGACAGGCTCTGGGGAGTCAGGAGGTGAGTTAATCGTCGCACATGTCCCAGCCTCTCTGACCTGCTCTTGTGTCCACAGTATTTATATCGTTAGCCCAGTTTAGTTTCTAGTCAATTGTAACCCCCGGGATGCTGATGATGCATTTATGATACATGGTGCAAGTGTTTCAGCTAAAGAATTTTAGATAAATGGACTTATACAGTGGCAAAGAGTACCGCATGAATGAATTAAAAAGTTCAAAGCCTCGTAACAAACTCGTTTCACTGTCCTGTGATTAAAGTGATACAACCCCACCCTCTGCTGGCACCTCACTGCCACTACAGGCGGTGCTGTTTGACAGCCTCAGAGAAGTTCGGTTACTGCATGGTTGCATTTGAAAACATATTGATGAATTATGAATATGGGACAATACTGTGTGGGATTGAAGTTTGCAGCAGCGTTCGCTCTTTTACCGCCTGACGCTGTACATGAACTCTCTCATCATTCCCCATTGGAGGTATAGGCTGGAGCTGGGTGGAGTTATTTCAGACTGCAATGGGCACATTTGGTAGTTATCAGACTCTAATCTCATTCAGAATGGGAGTATTTAAACTTTGCTGTGCTCTGTAATTCCTCTGCAATACATTGTCTATATTCAACCCGACACATTGGATCTTGCTAAACCTTGTTCTACCACTTATGTCTTCAAGATAATGTTCTCCATTTCTCACATTCCTGGTCCTAATGGGGAAATTATACATATCAAACACAAACAATGTATGGGAGAGGATTTATTTTCACATCTTTACAGCCTGGTCAGAGAATCTAAAACACGGGGAACGATCCCAGGATAATGGGCCGAACATTTTGGTCTGAGTTGAGGAGAAATTACTTCACTCAAAGTGTTTTGAACCTTTGGAATTCTCTACCCGAGAGAGATCTGGATTCTCCATCCACTTTAGTTCGGGATAGGCAGGGTTACAGTGTCTCGGGGATTTTAGGGATTTGGGCAAAGGGCGGAAACATGGAGTTGAAGCCCAAGTTTTGAATGACAGAGCAGCTCGACGGCCATTCCACCTACTCCTGCTCCTATCTTGGGTTCCTGTAAGAATCAATGTTAACCGCTTCCACGCTTTCGAGAGTCTGCTCCATAGATCGAACACCCTGTGGAATATTAACCTGAACTTTCCAGGTCCATTAGAGGCAGGCTGGTAGGTGGCAAGGCTGGCACTATGCCGGGGAAGGCGTCAGGAAGCGTGGAGAGAGGGAATCTGTGTCCGTCCCAGGGCCTCGTTTGCTTTGCTCATTGTTGAAAGATTATCAACTCTTGTCAGTCAGAACCCACAGTTCATTTTTATTTTCCCATACAGGTTATTTTTTCCATATGTGATTTTTCCTTCCTTAATTCCTTATCTCCATGTGACAAATTTTGAATTCCTCTCCGAGGAATGTTATCCATTGCCTTTCTGCCTATTTTTCAAATATTTAAATCCGCCCATAGCTTACCCTGATCAGATGTGCACCTGTGATCTTCATTAGCTTTTCCCCCCGCTGCAGTTGTAAGCATTGATCTTCTGGCTTCATTTATTATCATCTTAAACTAATGCGGAATGAAACAGAACAATGTGGGATCCCAGCGTTCATATTCTTCCAGTCCGAATACAATCCCTGTATCATTACAATCTGGAATCTATCAATCAACTAATTCCGATTCCCTTGCAGTCCTCCCTCTGATTGTGGCGATATTTCTTCCAGGGTCCCATCCTTTCCAGAGGAACTGTTTAGAAAGCCGACAGGAATCCAAATGCATCACATCCACTGTCTCTCTTGCCCCATGAAGCTCGTTTTGCTCACGTTCAAAGTGATCAGTCAGCTCGATAAGCGAGTCCTTTCCTTCATGGACACTTACTGGCTCCTTCTCTCCACATGCTCCATAAAAACTTTCCTTTCTTAGGGGTTTACGAGGGGTAACTCATGGTCTGTGATTTCCTGACTCACTTTTGCGAACATTTTACCAAAGAACAATAAACACTGCATTTTATTTTATCTGTTCACCAGGCATCTTTGCAGAATTCAATCATTTTTCACAGATTTATGACTGAGAACCTGCAGATTTTTGCTTAATTTCGTAAAAATCCTCGGATGCATCGTATCTGGGCCGTGGATTGATTCAGCTGGATTTCCACAGCTCTTCATTAACCATGCTGGTGCTAACATAATAAATGCAACGATTTACCACTGAAATCCTATGATTTCACTTGCGGATCAAATATACATATTAACTGTTCCCACTTTCATAGAAGATGAAACAAAAATACATATTTAACGCAATTATAGCCCGGCTAGCATCAGTTGTGTTGCCCTTACTCGATCATATTTTCGCACTACACCTATGTTATTTTCTTGTAACAACAACAAAAATATATTATCGTTTTCACCCCTTGCCATAGCCTGTTTGAAAGGAGTTTTGTTAAAGTTGTCCTGAATCATGATGGTCTGGACAGAGTAGACAGGGAGAAATAGTTCCCAATGGTGGAAGATTCGAGAACAAGTGGGCACAGATTTAAGATAATCAGGAAAAGAAGCAACGGCGACATTTAAAAATAAACTTTTTTTCGCTTAGTGAGTGATTAGGATTTGGAGTGGACAGGCTGAGAGTGTGGTGGAGGCAGAGTCAATTGATGCTTTCAAAAATAAATTGCATCATTTTCGGAAAAGGGAAAAATGCTGGACGAGGGGGAAAACAGTGGAACTAGGTCAATTGTTCCTTTAGAGGGTTAGCATGGGCCAGACAAATGGCCTCTTAGTTTTCTGTAAGAATTCTTCGATTCTATGATTGAAGTCTGAAACAGTAAATTAAATCAGCATTTTCACAGCATCTGCAATAGCAAGGTTTGTCCAGCAGATGGAACCGAAAGCGTGATTGTTCAAATTGCGTGAGGCAGGCATTTCTCAATGGTTGCTGCATTGACCCTGTCTCCACTCATATCAAACTGGACCCCGTGCCTGTTTAAATAACACTAGGTCATGTCATTGATTATATTAGAGGAGGTTGTGTCTCACTTATTTCTGTATTCGGCCCAATCTCTGCTGTCAGCTTACTCAACCAAGGCCCTCTTTCTGTTCTGTGAGACACTATCAGTTATTACTGCACGGAACCAAGCCTCAGCTAACATGACAAAACGCCATGTCCCAATTGTTATTTCCTTGTACAATGTCCCCCTTTGTATTAAACTGGAACATGTGCCTATTTGCATTGCACGAGGCTTTCCCTCAGTTATTACTTGAGTTGACCCTGAAATGTTTATATTAAGCTAGAAGAGGTCACAGTGAATGCTGCACAAGTCCATGTTCTGTTTATATAACACGATGCCCTGTCTCTGTTGTTAGTGCTGACAGGCTGGTTAATAAAGCATATGGTATCTGAGGCTTTATATATTGTGGCACAAAGTTCAAAATCAAAGAGTTTTTCGAACACAGTTAAAGTCTCAACATGAGCATTTGCGTCCAGTTCTGGACACCACACTTTAGGAAAAGTGTGAACGTATCAGTGAGAGAGTAGGAAAGATTCACGAGAATGGTTCCAGGGATGGAGACCTTCAGTTAAACTGGTAGAGTAGAGGAATTGGTACTGCATTCCATACAGGAGAAAAGGTTGAGGCAGAAGTTATAGATGTATTCAAAATCTAGATGGCTCTGGACAGAGTTGAAAGTAGAAAACGGTCCAATTGGTGGAAGGATCGAGAACCAAGGGGCACAGATTTAAGGTAATTGGGAAAATAAGCATTAGCGACATGAGGAAATGCTTTTGTTCATGCAGCTAGTGGTTAGGACCTTGAATGGACTGCGTGAGGATGTGGTGGAGGCCGTGACAATCGAGTCATTTAAAATGGGATTGGATAATTATATGAAAAGGAGGAAAACATCTGGCCTACGGGGAGCAGAGGGTGGCAGGAGATGAATTAATCCTTCACAAGACAAGAACAGTAAGAACGAACGGAATGGCCTTTAAGTAGTGATAATACTACAAATATTATATGGTTTTATGTTGATATGAAATAATATTTATGTTATCTTTACAGCTCAGTTTGAGTTTCTGCTATTGAGGCTATATACCTTTTAGGCTGGGAGCAGGAACTGGTGTTATTGCCTTAATTCCTTTAAGGTACAGAGAAGCTTAGGTTCGATGAATTATATTTGTTTTATTTGAATTGTGCAATTGAGGGATTCTTCGTCAGTTTCAAAGGGATAAACAAAAAAGGCGAATTCAGCAGCTTTAACTTAACACGACACCTCATCTTAAAACTAAATGATCTATGACTTGGTTCAATTGAGGAACCATATCCATAAAGCAGAAGGAGGGCAGCCTTTGTCTTGACATAACTGTAGGAAGGTGTTATTAACATTTACTAATAATGTATTGTATCTCTGGTATGGTGCTAAAACACGTGTTGACGTGGCTATATATGATAAGTTGTATTGTTGATAAGAAGATGTAACATTGTTTGCAATAGCTCTGTATTTACAAGGGTGCGTTATTTACTCACAATTGAATATACATCCCGGAGCCCAGGGAATAAGAGATACAGATTTGTCCTCAGTGTTCATGGCTTTAGACACAGAGATGAAGTGACACCAAATGAGCCTCACCCCAAGCCAATGAAAGAAATTAATTTTGATTCTTTCCAAATAATAGGACATCCACAAATAAGGAAATACGATTTGATCGCCATTGCAGACATGGCTGCAGGAGGACATGGATTGGGACTTGAATATCAAAGGGCATTTTGGAAGGACATGAGGAGAAGAAATGGCGGAGGGGTGGCGCTGCTAGTTAGTGATGGCTTAGCAGAATAGAGAGGGATGACCCAAACTCATCAAACCAGGATGTGCAATCACTTTGGATAGAGGTGAAAAATGGGAAAGTAAAGACAGCGCTTGTAGGAGTCGTGTGCAGGCCTCCTAATAGTAACCACGTGGTAACATGAAGGGAGAAATAATGGAAGCATGTCGGAAAGGCACGACCGTAATCATGGGAGCTTTCAAACTACGTATGGACTGGAAAAGTCAGATGGGTAAAGGTAGCCCAGATGAGGAGCTGATTGAATGCTTCTGGGATTGTTTCTTAGTTTTAGAGCCAACTAGAAAGCAGGCTATACCAGACCTGGTATTGTGCAATGAGATGGATTTAATTAATGACCTCATGGTGAAGGCAGCCCTCTGTAGTACTGACTATCGTATGATTGAATTTTACATTCTGTTTGAGGGAGAGAGGAGTGGGTCCGAGACTGTACTTTTAAGACTGAATGAGGGAAATTATGAGGGCATAAAAGCAGAACTGACTAAAGTGAATTGGCAAATTAAGTTAAGGGATAGGTTCATTGCGAAGTAATAGTTTTAATTTTAGGGATATATCAAGATACACAGGATATATACAATCCAGCGAGTACAAATAAGGTCCAGGGGACAACACACCCTCCGTGGTTACCTAGAAAGGTGAACGAGAGTACCAAACTTAAAGAAAACAAATATATGATTGTGCAATGATAGGTGGAATGCCAGTAGATTGGGCAGAAGAGAAGGATCAGCTTTAGATGACTAAAACTTTAATAAGGAGGGGAATAAAATAGAATACGACAGAAAGTTAGCCACAAATATAAAAACAGATAGTAAGAGCTTCCATGAATATATTTTTGTAAAGAGACGAGTTATTGAAGTGAGCGTTCGCACCAGAGAAAGTGAGTCTGAAGGATTGTTAATGGAAACCACGGAAATGGCAGATGAATCGAACAGGTACTTTGCATCAGTAGTTACTACAGAGGAAACAATTAACATTCCAGAGGCAGCTGTAAATCAGGAAATGGAAGGTAGGGAGGAACTCAGGAAAATTACAATCACCAGAGAAGTGGTAGTGAGTAAATAGTTGGAGCTGCGGGCTGACAACTGCCCGGGTCCTGATGGACTTCATCCTGGGGTCTGAAAAGAAGTGGCTAGTGAGACAGTTGAGGAATTGCTTTAATGTTTTTCCAAGCTCACTAGATTCAGCGGAGGTCCCTTTAGTTTGGGATAGAAAAGAGAAGGAGACAGGAAGCGGGAAACTGCAGGCCAGTTAGCTTGACATCTGTTATAGGGGAAAAGTTAGAAGCTACTATGAAAAAAGCTGTAGCAGACAACTTTGACAAGTTCAAGGTAATCAGGGAGAACCAGCATGATTTTGAGGAAGTAACATGGGCTGTGGATAAATGGTAACCGATGGATATACTGCAGTAAGGTTGGCAGAAGGCATTTGATTATGTGCCACATCAAAGACTATTATGGAAGAGAAAAGCCCTTGGTATATAGGGAAACTTATTAGTATGGATAGAAGATTGGCTGGCTAACAAGAATAAATGGAATTTTCAGGTTGGCAAGGTGTAACGAGTAGTGTGCCAAAGGACTCAGTGCTAGGACCTCAACTCTTTACAATTTATATAAATGAGTTGTATGAAGGGATGGAAGGGATGGTTGCCAAATTTGCTGATGACACAAAGATAGGTAGGAAAGTAAGTTGTGAAGAGGATATAAGGAGGTTGCAAAAAGACATAGATAAAGTGAGTGGGCAAAGGTCCGGCTAACGAAGTATAATATTGGAAATTTGAAATTGTCCATTTTGGCAGGAAGTATAAAAGAGAAGCATGTTATCTAAATGGTGAGAGATTGCAGAGCTCTGAGATTCAGTGATCTGGATGTCTTAGTGTGTGAATCATTAAAGGCTAGTATGCAGGTACAGCAAGTAATTAGTAAATAGAAAGTTATCATTGATTGCAAAAAGAATTGAATTTAAAAATAGGGATGTTATGCTCCGGTTATACAAAAATCTAATGAGAACACATCTGGAGTACTGTGTGCAATTTTGGTCACCTTGTTTAAGGAAGGATGTAAATGCGTTAGAATCAGTTCAGAGAAGGTTTCCCAGATTCATAACTGGAATGGGCGGATTGTTTTATGAGGAACGATTAGACAGGCTAGGCTGGAGTTTTATAGAGTAACAGGCGCCTTGGTTGAAACATGTAAGATCCTGGAGGTCCTTGACAGGGTGGATGTACAGAGGATGTTTCCTCTTATTGGATAACCTGGAACTAGTGGTCACTGTTTCAAAATAAGGGGCTACTCATTTCAACCGTAGATGGGACGATTTTCCTTTATCTCTGTGGGTCTTGAGTATTTGGAACTCTCTTCCTGAAAATATTGCTTAATAAATTTTACTTGATCCATAAATACCACTTATTGGGAACTTGTTTGGTGAGGCGCAATTGAATACTCCATTATTATAAATCAAGAATTCGGAACGTAGATATTTTAACTAAAATGTTTTTATATCTCAAAATCTCCTAAGCTTTACAGGCCTCCTTCTGTGCTGCAAGCATTCCATGATTCAATGATTTATATTTTTATCAATGACCTCACAAGCATTAACTGAAATTGGCATTTAAACGGCATTGATAATAGCAACGTGTGTCCAGCAGATGGCAGTGAAGCCGAGGTACTTTACATTAAACAGGCATTCTCTCAATTGTTACCGAAACGGACGCTATCTCTGTTCACATTAAACTAGACTCCGTCTCTGATCATATCACAGGGTCATATTTCTGATGATTTTACAGCAGGTCATGTCTATTTGTTTCCTTACTCAGCCCAACCTCTGTTGTTGATATACCTGATCCGGGCCCTCTTCGTATTATATCAAACCTTCTCTCAGTTATGACTGCACTGAATCATCTCTCGGCTAACATGACATTAGGTCATGTCTCAATGGTTACTGAACTAGGCCCTGTCTCTTTTAATACTAAACCAGAACATGCTCATGGTTGCATCACACGAGGCTGTGTCTCAGTTTTTACTCTGCCACGTTTATATTGAACTTGACAATTTCACAGTTAATGCTGTGCATATAAATTTCTGTTTATATCACACAATGTCCCTTCTCTGTTACTATTGTACTATACCATGTCTCTCTCATTGCCGCACTTGTCCAGGTTTCTATTGGTATTAATCTAGGTACTTGGCTGGGAGTGATTGCACTAGGTCTTATTTTAATTGATATTGCACAAAGTCCTTTATCAAGTTAAACTGCACTAGACCCTGTGTCAGTTTCTTTACACTAGATTCTGTCTCCTTTATTAGTTCGTCAGTCCATGTCTCTGTACAAATTACACACGCTACTGCCTCAGTTTATAATCTATTCCTATAATCTATGCCTATTCCTGCACCCAGCACTGCCTCAGTTTATAATCTACGAGATCACATTTCTATTTACGTTACACTAGACCATCTCTCTGTTCATGTCAATCTAGGTCATGTCTCTGCTGACATTCCGCTGGACGTTTCCTTGCATGTGTTCATATAGAACTAGACCCTGTATATTTGTATGCAGTGCAGACCATGCCTGTGATTATTTTACACAAGGCCACGTCTATTACTAATACGCTGGACCTTGTCTCAGTAATTATTAAACTTGACCCAGTTTTCTTTTCAATTATTGGAGATGTTGTATCAATATTTGGTGCACTCCGCCCTGTCTCAGTATTACTGCACCTGCCCCTGTCTCGGTTTATATCCAAATGGATCCTTTCATAATATTACACCAGTTCCTGCCTCAGTTATATCAGTGCTTGGCCCCATCTCAGTTGTTCTGGAACTATACCATGTCTCTTTTTGTATTACATACGGCAAAGTCCCAGTTCTTACTGTGCTGGACTAATGGTCCCTATACACAGCACTAAACTTTGTTTTAGTTATTGCTGCACTACTCCATGTCTCTGCTTATATTACGTTAGCCCTATCTCTGATGTCTCACAAGTTACAGAAGATGCAGTCGCAGTTATTATTGCACTAGACTCTGCCTTTTTAATGCTAAAATGGAACCCTTTTCAGTTTATATTGCACTAGTCCTGATCTCTATTATTACTTCAGAAAACAATTTCTTTGCTTAAATTAAGCTAATCCAACCTCAGTTATTACTGCACTAGACTGTGTCTATGTGAACTAGAGAGATAATATAAATAAAGGTAATGAGCTAGAAAATGGTCCCTGGCCTTGGCCAAAGATGGGCGGCATGAGATGGGCGGCCAATTCAGCGCCTGATATTCAGTTTCATTATAGTTGACAGTATCACGGATCATATGCCACCTGTTCTGTTTGTTTTCATGAAGAGAATCATTCTTCACACTTGCACTGTAATTCCTCGAATATAAATAATTTACTTTCACCATTGTTTGGCATTTCATGTTCTCTTCTTCAAATTGTGGCTGCCGATCTTTTAATGCAGAAAAAAAATATTGGTCCCATTTTCTACTCTGTGCCATTGTATAGAAAGTCATGGCATACATCGTTACTAAGATGAAGGTGCCAATTACCAATCTGTCGCTCGCCCCTCTATCTGATGCAGCGCATAAGTCACTGTCTTCTGTTTGCCTGTCTGTCCGTTTCTCTCTCTCTCTCCCTCACACACACGCACACACACACCTCACGGTCTTTCTGCAACTTCAGTGAATGTGTTAACACCCCAAAAAGAACAATTCATGCATTTCAACTGAAGATCGTTTAATATTGTAATTATTTATTAATAACCAATCTGCTGTGTGCTCTTGTTTATAAAGTGATTTCAGACTGTTTATGTCATTTCCCAGCTGGAGTTATCTGCCTCAGGTGATCAGATGGAATGTGGATTACATCACCTCGAGAATAAGGACAGCTTATTGGCAAATGATCACATCAGCATCTCACAGAAGTTCCTGTCTATACAGTGAGTCTGTGATCATTTGTGGAAGCAAAATGGACAAATTGAAACTGTACCTGTTGTGAGGTTAATATAACTGCAATTCTATGGTTTATTACTCCTAGGGATGGAAAGGGTTGAAACATTCCTTGATCTCCAGGGAATTTTCAATCTTTTGTTTCTGCAACCTTTGAGTGTAACTTCCACTCTTTCCACTACAACTGCACTAATCCTTTTTGCACTGAATATTCTGCTTCTATGCTGTATGTTCCATGTAATGACTCAGGCTCTTTGTAGCATAAACAGATGCAGGGTCGATGTATTACAAACAGATATATGGGCTGGTGCAGTATTAACAAAGCTAGGGCCTGTTGTAATGGAAACAGAGATAATCTAGTGCGGTGATAACAGAGACAGGACCCGGTGTAATATAAGCAAAGATATGTACTACTGCATTAATAGCAGAGATAGGTCCTAGTGTAAAGATAGAAGAAATAAGTCTTTGTTTAATCACAATGGATACAATACTTTGCACAATAATATCCAGTTTATCGCTAAGTGATTACTGTCAAATTTATCAATGTTAGGAACATGTTACTGTTGAAAGTAGACGGGAACAATGTTCCCATAGTAAGAGCAGAGTATTAAATTGGATGGATAAGCAGGTTATTTTCTGGCTGGAACAGTGGCGGGAGTGAAGTGTAATAATTACCGAAATACGAGGCAATGCAATAAGAATGGACTCAGAGCCCAGTGTGATTACAGCAAAGGCATTGTTTAATTTTAGTGTAACGAGGACAGTGTTCGATCCAATACTAACAGCCGCAGGTTGCAATGTATTACTGAACACATCACTGAATCCAGTGTGCTGAGAGCACAGTCGGCGTCTAGTGCATCAAAACCGAAGTTAAGGTGTCATACATTAGTGCATGTGATTCCGAAAACGTTGCAAATAAGTTGCCGAATAACAGAAGCAAGGACCATTGAACTCTGAATGGAATAAGGTTTGCGATGGGAACTGTGAACAGATCATGTCCGTGTTGAATATTTGGCAACAATCTCAGTCGTGGCTCAGAATATTTGGGTTCCAGT
Organism: Isurus oxyrinchus; assembly: GCA_026770705.1. NCBI lineage: Eukaryota > Metazoa > Chordata > Chondrichthyes > Lamniformes > Lamnidae > Isurus > Isurus oxyrinchus. The sequence goes on from JANJGN010000038.1 coordinate 137,342, forward strand.
CTCTCTCCAGTTAAAATCCTAGAACTCTCTCCCTAACAACACTGCAGGTGTACCTACACCATGTGGACTGCAGTGGTTCAAGAAGGCAGTTCACCACGACCTTCTCAAGGGAAATATGGGATGGGCAATAAATGTTGGCCCAGCCAGCGAAGCTCGCATGCCGTGAATGAATGAGAAAAAGAGACTGGACCCCATAAACTGGGTGGGTTCTGCAGGTGTCAGTATAAATTCAAGTTTAATTGCTTTTAATTGGTCCTTCTGCCCAATATGTTCTTATAGTCAGAATCGATGAGAGAATATAGCAGACAGAACAATCCTGTACAGTGTCCCTATCCAGCCAGACAGGGGTTCCTGCGACACAATCGCACGTTTGACCAGCGCGTTCACTGAAAAACAATTCTTCCAGTTAAATTAATGAAACAAGTGGCGATGACATGGCCCGGCAGATTGGAGCCTGGTATAATAATGATCACAGAGGCAGCCTGTAACGTATGAATGACAGAGGCCATTTTTACCGCTTGTACTCTTGCATTGAGCGAGGTAGATGAGCAAAGAAATCCGAATGTAATTGTACAGCAAACTGGAAGGAAGCAGTTGTGTTTTGGGGAGAGTGCAGGCTCCTATGCGATGATGAGCGGGGGAGGGAATTGTGTGATAAGAAAGTCATGGAGATATCATGACAAAGGCCCGTGTGACTGACTCCACCTGACTAAGAATGTTTATACCCAAGGGGGAGGCAATAAGGACATGGAGATGCAGATGTTCTGATATCTGAGCTGACACTGACGCACCTGACAGAGGAACAGAAACGGATCTGTTCCTTCAGAGCTTTTCCTGCAGTTTTGGAGTTGCACAGAGGCACACGGGCCGAATCTGACAGCTCAAACAAACCGACATTTTCAATCTTCTGCTTAATTTTCATTGTGACTGAAAAGGTCAAATAGCAAAATTTCCCCAGAGCAAAATTCAGTGCCACAGAGATTCAGGAGGTGGGGATTTTCTGATCAGAGTTCGATCCAGGGGCATTCACTTGGAGTTTATAAATAGCGTCTTGAAAGATACCTGACAATTATCAGCATTACACGTACAGACACTTTCAGACGGCAGGATTAGCGCACCAGGTAAACTGTAATTATCACGTTTTATTTGGGCTCAATAAAGGACAGAGGAGGTGCCGAAATGATACTGCAACAAGAAGATACATAAATACAGAAAAATAAACAGTAAGAAGAGCAGAGAATCATTGAAAAAGTCCTTAAACCTATTGTGCCTGTGTCGGCTCTTTTAAAGGTCTGTCCAATATTCCCCATAATGGTCAGGAAAGCGGGATCTCAGGATATGCAGGGGAAGGTGGCAGGTTGGATCCAAATTTGTCTCATGGCAGGAAACAAAGTGCAATGGTCAATGGGTGTTTCTGCGAAAGGGAAACGGTTCCCAGTGCTTTTCCACAACGCTCAGTGCTGGGCTCTTGCTGTTTGTTGTGTTTATTAATAACTTAAATTTAAATGTGAGAGGCATGATTGGGAAATTTGCAGATGACGCAAAAATTGGTCGTGTAGGGGAGAGACTAGCTGTGGACTCCAAAATGACATGACTGGTTTGGTTGAGTAGGCGAAGTGGCAAATGGGATTGAATTTGGAAAAGTGTGAGCTAATGCATTTGAGAGGGCGGAGGAGACAAAGCAAAGGAATTCTTAATAAAGAGAAAGATATTGAGAGGCTGAGGAAGAGCGAGACCTTGGGGTGGATGTTCACAGCTCCCCGAAAGTTGGCAGGACAGGTGGACAAGGTGGTCAAGAAAACATATGCAATGTTTTCCTTTATTGGGCGAGGTATTGAACAGAAAAGCAAGGATGTAATAATGGAACTGTGTAAAACGCTGGTTCAACTACAGCTGGAGCTTTGCGTACAATCCTGGTCACCACGTTACAAGAAAGCATAATCGCTCACAGAGAGCTTAGAGGAGATTTACAAGAGTGTTGCCAGGGCTTGAAAATAGCAGCTATGAGGAGAGAGTATATAGGCTAGGGCTGTTTTTCTTAGAACAGAGAAGGCTAAGGGGTGACATGATTCAGGTGTACAAAATGACGAGGGGCCTAGATAGGGCAGACAAGGAAGAGTTGTCCCTCGTCACTGAGCCGTCAGTTATCAGGGGGAACAGAGTTAAGGTGATTGGTAGACAGATTAGAGGGGACATGAGGAAAAACATTTTCACCAAGATGGTGGTTGACATCTGGAATTCACTGCATAAGTTGGTGGTTGAAGTAGAAACGGTCAGCCCATTTAAAAGGCACCTGGATCTGCACCTGAACTGATGTAACCTGCAAGGTTATGGACCAGGTGCTGGGAAGTGGGGTTAAAATGAGCGGCAAGTTTCTTTTATTTTTGGCCAGTGCAATCACAATGGGCTGAATGGCCTCTTTCTGCACCATAACTTTTCTAGGGTTCTATGTTTCTATTATCTGACAGTTTTTAAGCTCTAAAGTATGTATACTCTTTCCAAAGTTGAATTCGCTTCTGCTATCATTTCAGCTTGTTCTTTCCAGCTCATGACAACTCACCGTGTTAAAAAATTCAGTTCTAATCTCACCATCCAGTTGAATTAATCTGAATCTGTCATCTCTGATCACTGATTGTTGTGCCAGTTGAAATGGGCTCTCTTTATTTACTCCATCAAACCTTTAGTGATTTTGAACATGTGTATGAAAGAGATGTAGAGATGGAGAGAGATGCCAGAACTGACACAGAGCATAAAACTGAGCGAGGTTAAAGAGAAATAAGGAAGAGGCGGCGTGAGAGGTAAATTGAGAAATAAAGCCAACAAGCAACACAGAGCAAATGTCACAAAATATAAGGGAGCAAGCGGTCATTTCCCAGCTTTAGAGAACAGGGGAAGTTCAGTGAATGATCCACAGACACATCCAGTTATGGTCTGGAATGGCAACTCGAAATAGAAATAGATCACAGCAGCCCCATTTGTAAATCTCACCGCAATGTGATCTGTGTGATGCTGCACTGACTCTGTGGCCAGATATAGGCCGCCTTCACAGATGTTTCCACCAGATTGTGGCCCCTAGATTTATTTACTGCTCAGAAGTGAGATGTGTGGTTAGGAACCAGCAGCAGAGAAACAGGAAGTGGTGTTACCTGAGAATGAAACAGCAGCCGTCAGTTTGATGTTATCACCATGAACAGTCTTCCTGCCTGTGAGGGTGAACTCACTCTGACAGCATCAAGAAGCCCAGCATAGATTGTTCCTAGTTTTTACATTGCATTCACCTCCATTCCCATATAAAAAACAAAACATATGAGTTTCTATTGGTTGTAGCATGTTTATTGAAGGTGGAGGTGGATTAAGGATTATCACTGGGAGAAAAAAATAAAAAAAAATTAAAAATCCTTCACAGATGACTCCTTGGGTAAAGAATGTTTTAAATGAATCATGTGTTGTCTGGTAAAGGGACAAGAGAGTTAAATGGCCTCTGTGTAAGAGCGGGGTTAAATAATTTATGTTGTATCTGAGACAGTTTAAGTGATTAAGTTGCTGTTTTGGAAAGAAAAGAGGACAAGATGCTGAGCTGTTGAGAGAGAGAGAGAGAGACAGAGAGAGAGAGATAAGAGATTAAATGTGTTTCATGAAGCTTATCCGTCCGTCCGTCCGTCCGTCCATCCACCCATCCATCTATCTATCTATCCATCTCTCTATCTGTCTATGAGATGGTGTTTAGTGTAGTCTTAAATGAGCTGTGGCCTAGTGTGTTGTAAACATAAACAGTGTTTGGATCAGTCTAACTGAGGAACATCCTTGTGTAATTTAAAAGCACTCCGGCTTGAAGGTGATAACTCAGACTAGCCTAATTTAATAGAAATAGAGATATGGACTATTTTAATATTAGATGAAATAGGTTTGGCTGTAACAGTAACGGAGACATTGTCTAAAGCAGAAAAACTGAGGCTGAATCCACTGCAGCCATTACATATAAAGTAACTGGAAGAAAATAATTTCATACAGCGCCTAGGGGCAGTGATTGATGATACAGGGTTTGATGAATATAAACGGAGACACGGTCAAGCGCACTGGCTGATGATGCAGGGTTTGATCAGTAACAACTGAGGCAGGGACTAGTGCAGTGATTGATGATACAGGGCCTAGATTAATATCAATTGAAACAGGGCCTAGTGAAGGAATTACTTATTAAGCTCCTTGATGAATATAAACTGAGACGAGGTCTAGTAGCAGTGATTAGTGTAACAGGGTCTAGATTTAAATGAATTGAGGCATGGTAAAGTGCAGTGATTACTGATACAAGACCGAGATTGATATAAACTGGGACAGTGCCTAGTGCAGCGATGACTGTTACTGTGCAGAGATTAATGTAAACTGAGACAATGCCTAGTGAATGAATTACTGATTAAGAGCCTTGGTGAATATAAAGTGGGGCAGGGGCAAGTGCAGTGATTACTGATGTAAGGCCTAGATTTATATAAAGTGAGGGAGGGTCAAGTTCTGTGATTACTGATACTGGACCTGGGTTAAAATGAACAGAACAGAATCTAGTGCCGCCATTACCGATACATCACCTGACATAGGTGTACAACCTCATATCCCTCACATGGGAAGGGGACTGCATGCTGAGGGAGCTCAGGAATGCTCTGATTATGAGTCTACTCAAGAAGGGAGACAAGTCTGATTGCAGTAACCTAAAGAATCCCCTTTGCTGTCATCCAGAGGAAAGATTATTGCAAGCATCCTCCTTAGTCACAAACTTACCATGACCACAGAGCTCTTTACAGAGGCGCAGTGACGTTTTCTGCCATCGAGAGGCACCATGGTGTTCACTGTGTGACAAATCAATGAGAAATGCCACAAGCAGCAGCAACAGCTGCACACGGCCTTGCTCCGCATCACAAATGCCTTTTCCTCTGCTGACGATTAAGACATATGGAGTATCCCCTCAAATTTGGTGCCGTCAGAAATTTTTCACCATCCTCCATCTGTTCCACAAGGGATTGCAAGCCCTGATCCTCACCAGCGGAACCATCACGGACCCCACCTCTGTGAAAACTGGGTCAGACAGGCTTGTGTAACCGCACCAACCCTCTCCTCATTGTTTTCTCTATGTAATAGTTCACCTCACCTCCAGAGGATTACCCACAGGTTGGAGATAATCTAGCAAACAGACAGGAAACTGTTGATCCTACACCACCTTCAATCCAAAACCAAAATCTCCCAGCATCATTCATTGAGCTTCAGTAATCTTGTGGTTCTTGTGTGCACCCTTACTGAAAACTGAGCTCCAGTTTATTGCTGACAACTTCTTTGAAGGATATGAAAAAATTGGCTTTTCATTAATCACCCAGAGTGATAAGACTCACTTCCAAACAGCCCCCAGACCACAAAACCTCCCCCATTGGCAAGATCCAGAAAATGTGGATCTTCTTCAATACCTTCGGAGACTCCTCTCTAGGAAGGCAGAAGTAGGCAACAAAACTCATCATCGAGTCTAAAGCGGCCGGCCAGCCTTTGGCCGACAGACGATCATGGTATTTGAGGATTAGAATTCCAAACCCAAGTCTCTGGCCATGGTATACTGGGCAGCAGTGATCTCCAAGCACCTAAATGCTTCTGAGCCTTGGACAACACCGAGTAGGCACCTCTAAGTTCTGAAGAATTAATATCAGCAGTGCCATCAGAAGGTTCTACAAACCCAATGTAGGAAAGGCAGTCAAACAGCAGTGTCCTCTCTCAAACCAACATGCCCAACAGAGGGACCCTCATCACTCAATAGAGGCTCTGCTGGGTGGAACATATGGTTCATATGCCGAACACAAAACTCCCAAAGTCATTAATCCACTTGGAACTCTGTCTCGGCAGGAGGCAAATAGAGTGCCTGAGGGATGTGCTCAAAGCATCCCAGAAATGTTCGAACATTTCTGCCAGTTCATAGGGGTCCCTAGTTTGTGGCTGACCAAAATCAAAGAAGCTTATTGGGGAAGGCTGATGTCCACTAATATCCTTCAGGGGAGTCATGCCAGGGTCACTCAGCTCCTGATCCCATTACAGCCTTGGTCTAAACATGGACAAATGAGCTAAAATCTAAAGTTGAGGTGAAAGTAACAGCCTTTGATATGAAGGCAGCATCTGTCAGAATGTGGCATCAAGGAGCAAAACTGGAGTCAATGGGAATCTGCGGGGAAACTCTCTGTTGGTCAGTGTCATCTGTAACACAGACGAAGCTGGTTGTGGTTGTTGGAGAATTAATCATCTCAGTTCCAGAACATCACTGCAGTTGTTAATTAGAGTAATGCCCTAGGTCCAACCATCTTTAGCAGAGTCTGCAGATGGCACATTGGGCCTAACAGCCAAATCAGAACATATCGAAGTGGCATGGCAGCATGTCATCCTCGAGCCTGAGGGAATGCCTAAGAAGAAGGAGACAGTCTCTAGATGAATTTAAACCGAGACAGAACATAGTGCAGTGATTGCTGATTCAGGTTCTAGATTAATCTGTACGTCTATTACAGAAACAGGGGTGAGATTGGTATTGACTAAAATAGAGTCTAGTGCAGTAATAACTTAACAGACCTTAAGTATTATAAGCGGAGTAGGGGCATTGTGCAGTAATTATAGATACAGTACCTCGATTACTATAAACTGAGATAGTGCCTATTACAGTGAATGCTGATACAGGGCTTAGAATAAAACAACCTGAGACAGCATCTACCACAGTGATTACAGACACAGGGCCTAGATTTATATAAACTGAGACCGGGTTTGTTAGCGTAATTTCTGATACAGTGCCTTGGTTAATATAAGCTCAGACAGGGCCTTTTACATTGATTACTGATACAGGGCCAAGATTAATTTAAGCTACAACTGGATCTATTACAGAGAGTACTGATGCAAGGTAAAGATTCATATAGACTGAGGCAGGGTCTATTACAGTGATTCCTGATACAGGGTCTATATTCATATAAATTGAGACAGGGTCAATCACAATGCTTATTGATACAGGCTCTAAATTAATATTGGCTGTGGGCAGGGTTTATTACAGTAATTACCAATACAATGTCTGTATTAATATAAAAAGAGATGTGGTCTATCACAGTGATTACTGATACAAGGCCTGGATTAATATAAAATGAGACAGGGTCTATTACAGTGATTACTGAAGCAAGGTATGGATTAATCACAACTGAGTCAGGGTCCATTACAGTGATTAATGATACAGGGTTTGGCTGAATATAAACTGAGGCAGGGACTATTACAGCGATTAGCAATGCAATGTATGGATTAATATCAACTGAGTCAGGGCCCATTACAGTGATTACTGATATGGGGTCTAGATCAATATAAACTGAGGCAGGGATTATTACAGTGATTACCGGTGCAAGGTATGGATTAATATAAACTGAGTCATGGTATGTTACAGTGATCACTGATACAAGGAATGGATTCATATCAACTGAGACAAGCTCGATTAAAGTGATGACTGATGCAATGTCTGGGTTAATATAAACTTGGACAGGGTATATTCGAGTGATTACTGATACATGGTATCGATTAAAATTAACTGAGACAGGGTCTGTTACATTTATCAATGATAATTGGTCTAAATGATTATAAACTGAGACAGGGTCTCTTCCAGTGATTACTGATGCAAGGTATGGACTAATAAAAAATGAGACAGGGTTTATTACAGCGATTATTGATGCATTGCATGGATTAAAAGAAACTAAGACAGAGTATACCACAGTAATTACCAATACTTATTAATATTAACTGAGACAGGATCTATTACAGTGGTTACTGATACAAGGCCTGGATTAATATAAAATGAGACAGGGTCTATTACTGTTATTACCGATGCAAGGTATGGATTAATCATAACTGAGTCAGGGTCCAATACAGTGATTACTGATACAGGGTCCAGATGAATATAAACTGAGGCAGGGACTATTACAGTGATTAGCAATGCAATGTATGGATTAACATAAACTAAGACAGGGTCTCTAACAGTGGTTACTGAAACAAGGTCTGTATTAATATAAACTGAGACAGAGTCTATTACTGTGATTAATGATACAAGGTATGGATTAATATCAACTGAGTCAGGGCCCATTACAGTGATTACTGATATGGGGTCTAGATCAATATAAACTGAGGAAGGGATTATTACAGTGATTACCGGTGCATGGTATGGATTAATATAAACTGAGTCATGGCATGTTACAGTGATTACTGATACAAGGAATTGATACATGTCAACTGAGACAAGGTCGATTACAGTGATGACTGATGCAATGTCTGGGTTATAAACTTGGACAGGGTATATTCAAGTGATTACTGATACATGGTATCGATTAAAATTAACTGAGACAGGGTCTGTTACATTTATCAATGATAATTGGTCTAAATGATTATAAACTGAGACAGGGTCTCTTCCAGTGATTACTGATGCAAGGTATGGACTAATAAAAAATGAGACAAGGTTTATTACAGCGATTATTGATGCATTGCATGGATTAAAAGAAACTGAGACAGAGTATACTACAGTAATTACCAATACTTATTAATATTAACTGAGACAGGATCTATTACAGTGATTACTGATACAAGGCCTGGATTAATATAAAATGAGACAGGGTCTATTACTGTTATTACCGATGCAAGGTATGGATTAATCATAACTGAGTCAGGGTCCAATACAGTGATTACTGATACAGGGTCCAGATGAATATAAACTGAGGCAGGGACTATTACAGCGATTAGCAATGCAATGTATGGATTAACATAAACTAAGACAGGGTCTCTAACAGTGGTTACTGAAACAAGGTCTGTATTAATATAAACTAAGACAGAGTCTATTACTGTGATTAATTATACAAGATATGGATTAATATCAACTGAGACAGGGCCTATTACAGTGATTACTGATATAGGGTCTAGATCAATATAAACTGAAGCAGGGAATATTACCATGATTACCGGTGCAAGGTATGGATTAATATAAACTGAGTCATGGTATGTTACAGTGATTACTGATTCAAGGAATGGATTCATATCAGCTGAGACAAGATCTATTACAGTGATCACTGATGCAATGTTTGGGTTAATATAAACTTGGACAGGGTATATTCGAGTGATTACTGATACATGGTACCGATTACAATTAACTGAGACAGGGTCTGTTACATTTATTAATGATAAATGGTCTAGATTAATATAAACTGAGACAGGGTCTCTTCCAGTGATTACTGATACAGGGTATGGATTAATTTAAAGCGAGACAAGGTCTATTACAATGATTACCAATACAAGGCTTGGATGGATACAAACATAGTCAGGGTCTACTTTAGTGATTACTGATACAAAGTATTGATGAATAGCAATTATGACAGGATCTATTATGGGTAATTACTGATACATGGTCTAGAGTAATATAACTTGAGGCAGGGTTTATATCAGGGTCTATTACAGTGATTACTGATACAGAGTCTAGATTAATATAAATGGAGACAGGGTCAATCACAATGATTATTGATACAAGATCTACATTAATATAGACTTAGCACTGGGTCTATTACAGTAATTGCCAATACAATGTCTATGTTAATATAAACCGAAACATGGTCTATCACAGTGATTACTAAAACAAGGTATGTACTAATATAAACTGAGACAGGGTCTGTTACAGTGATTACTGATACAAATTATGGATTAATTTAAACTGAGACAGGGTCTATTACAATGATTACAGATAAAAGGCATGGATTTGTATCAACTGAGATAGGGTTTATCACAGTGATTACTGATACAGTGTCTGGATTAGCATAAACTGAGACAAGGTCTTTTACTTTGATTACTGATATATGGTACTGATTAACATAACTTGAAAGGGCCTGTTACAATGACTACCAATACAGGGTCTAGATTAATATAAACAGAGACATTGTCTATTATAGTGATTACCAATACAAGGTTGGATTGATATAAATTCATTCAGAGTCTACTTCAATGATTACTGATACAAGGTATTGATTAATATCAACTGAGACAGGGACTTTTATTTTGATTACTGAGACAAGGTCTGCATTAATATAAACCAAGGCATGGTCTATTACAGTGGTTACTGATACAAGGTGTTGATTAACATCAACTGAGTCAGGGTCAATTTCAGTGATGACTGATACAGGGTCTAGATGAATATAAACTGTGTCAAGGTCTATTGGAGTAATTACTATTACAAGTAATGGATTTACATAAACTGAGTCAGGGCGTATTACAGTCGTTCCTGATGAAGGGTATGGATTAATAAATTGATGAACAGAGTTTATTGCAGTAATTAGTGATACAAGTAATGGCTTAATATCCACTGAGAAAGGGTGTATTACATTAATTACAAAAAACTATGCCTGTATTACTATAAACTGAGAGAGGGTATCTAACAGTTGTTATTGATACAAGGTATGGATTAATAACAACTGAGGCAGGGTCTATTACAGTGCTTATTAAACACAGTCTAGATTAGTGTAAATGGAGACAGGGTCATTCACAATGATTATTGATACAGAATCTAGATGAATACAGACTAAGGAAAGGGCCTATTGCAGTAATTACCAATAGAATGCCTGTCTTAATTAGCGATTACTGATATAAGGTATGGATTAATATCACTGAGACAGAGCTTGTTATAGTGACTACAGATACAAGTTTTTAGATTAACATAAACTGAGACATGATTTATTACGGTAATTACCAATGCAATGTCTGTGTTAATATAAACTGAGACAGTGCCTATTACAGAGCATATTGATACAAGATATGGATTCATATCAATTGATAGAGGGTCAGTTAAAGTGATTACTGATACAGCGTCTGGCTTAATATAAATTGAGACAGGGTCCATTACAGTGATTACTGATACAAATTATGGATTAATATAAACTGAGACAAGGCCTATTACAATGATTAATGATATATGGTATGGATTAAAATAAACTCAGACAGGGTCTGTTACATTGATTTCTGATACAGGGTCTAGATTAATATAAACTAAGGCAGGGTCCATTAGAATAATTACCAATACGAGATCTGAATTAGTATAAACTGAGACAAGGTATATTACTGTGATTACCAATAGAAGGCCAGTATTGACATAAACTAAGTCAGGGTCAGCATCAATGATTACTGATTCAAGGTTTTGATTAATATCAACTGAGACAGGGCCTATTACAATGATTCGTAATACAGGATCAAGATTAATATAAACTGAGAGAAGGCCTAATACAGTGATTACCGATGCAAGGCATGGATTAATATCAACTGAGATCGGGTCTATTACAGTGATTACTAATAAGGGTCTAGATTAATATAAACTGAAACAGGGTCTATTACAACGATTATTCAAACAGGGTCTAGATTAATATAAACTGAGTCAGCATCTATTAGACTAATTACTAATTCACAGTCGGTATCAATATGAACTGAGACAGGGTCTATTACAGTGATTATTGATACAGGGTCTAGATTAATATAAATGGAGACAGTGTCAATCAGAATGATTATTGTTATAGGATCTACATTAATATGGACTCAGGACAGCGTCTATTTCAGTGAGTAATGATACAACTTATTGATTAATATAAACTGAGACAGGTACTATTACAGTAATTACCAAAGCAATGTCCGTATTTATATGAACTAAGACAGGGTCTATTACACTGATTACTGATACAAGGCCTGCATTACTATAAATGGAGACATAGTCTATTGCATTGATTACTGATAAAAGTCTTGGATTAACATAAACTGGAACAAGTTCTATTACATTAATTACCAATACAATGTCTCTATTAATATAATCTGAGACAGGGTCTATTACAGTGTTTACACTGATCCAAGATATGGATTCATATCATCTGAGATAGAGGCTATTACAGTGATTCCTGATACAGGGTCTGTATTAATATAAAATGAGACAAGGCCTACTACAGTGATTACAGTTATATGGTATGAATTGAAATAAACTGAGACAGGGTCTCTTACAATGCTTACAGATACAGAGTCTGGATTAATTAAAACAGAGGCAAGCTCTATTACAGTGGTTGCCAAGAGAAGGCTTTGATGGATCTAAACTGAGTCAGGGCCTACTTCAGTGATTACTGATACAAGATATCAATTAATTTCAACTGAGACAGGGTCTGTTGCAATGATTAATGTTGCAATGCATGGATTGATTTAAACTGAGACAGGGTCTTTTACAGTGATTAATGAGACAAGTTCAGTATTAATATAAACTGAGACAGGGTCTCTTTCAGTGGTTACTGATCCAAGGTATGGATTAAAATAAACTGGGACAGTATCTGTTACAGTTCTTACTGATACATGGACTAGATTCAGGTAAATAGAGACCATGTCTCTTTCAGTGATTAATAATACAAGGTCTGGATTGATATAAATTGAGACAGAGTCTATTCCCGTCATTATCGAGACTAGATCTGTGCTAATATAGATTTAGACAGCATCTACTTCAGTGATTATTGATACAAAGTATTGATTAATATCACTGAGACAGGGTCTGTTACAGTGGTTATTGTTAAAATATTTGGATTGATATAAACTGAAATAAGGTCTTTTACTGTCATTAATGATACAAGGCCTGTATTAATATAAAATGAAACATGGTCCATTACAGTGATTACTGATACAAGGTATGGATTAAAATAAAGTGAGACAAGGTCTGTTAGATTTATTATTGATACATGGTATGGATTATAAGAAACTGATACAGGGTCTATTACAGTGATCACCAATACAAGACCTGGATTGATATAAACTGAGATAGGGTCTATTCCAGCCATTACCGAGACAAGGTCAGTATTGATATAAACTGAGTCGGGGTCTACTTCAGTGATCACTGATTCAAGGTATTAATTAATAACAACACAGACAGGGTCTGTTCTAGCAATTACTATAACAATGTACGGATTGATATAAACTGAGTCAGGGTCTTTTACACTGATTACTGAGACAATGTCTGTGCTAATGTAAAGTGAGACAGGGTTTGCTGATACAAGGTATGGATTAATTTGAACTGAGGCAGGGCCTATTACAGTGATCATTGATACAGGGTATCAATTTACATAAACTGAGGCAGGGTTTATTACAGTGACTACTGATACAAGTTATTGTTTCATATCAACTAAGACAGGGTCTATTGCAGTGATTACTAATGCAGGGTATGGGGATAATATGTACTGAGACAGAGTCAATTACAATGATAACTGATACATGGTGTGAATTATGATTAGCAGAGACATGATCTATTACAGTGATTACCAACACAAGGCCTGTATTGATATAAACTGAGCCACAGTCTACTTCAGTGGTCACTGATACAATGCATTGATTAATATCAACAGAGACAGGGTCTGTTACACTGATTACTGTTACAATGTATGGATTGAAATAAACCTAAAGAGGGTGTTACACAGTGACTAATGATATAATGTCTGCATTAATATAAATGGAGATAGGGTCTCTTTTAGTGGTGACTGATACAAGGCATGGATTAACATCAACTGAGGTAGGGTCTATTACAGTAATTACTAAGACGGGGCCTAGATTAATATAAAATGAGGGAAGGCCTATTTCAATGATTACTGTTACAATGTATGGATTACTATAGACGTACAAAGGGTCTATTTCAGTGATTACTATACATGGCCTGTATTAGTATATACTGAGGCAGGGTCTCTTTCAGTGGTTACTGATACAAGGTATGGATTAATATCAACTGAGGCAGGATCCATTACAGTGATTACTGATACAAGGCGTGGGTTGGTTAATATAATATGAGACAGAGTCTATTACAGTGTTTACTGATACAAGGTCTGGGCTGGTGTAAATTGAAACAGGGTGTATTACGGCGACTACTAATACAGGGTCTGAATTGATATAATTTGATACTGGGTGTAGTACAGTAATGTCTGATGCAGGGCCTAGGTTAATATACACTGAGACAGGGTCCATTACATTGAACATTGATACAAGGTCTGTGTTAATATAAGGAGAGGCAGAATTCCTTTCAGTGATTGTTGATACAATGTATGGATTAATATCAAGTGAGCCAATGTCTCTTTTAGTGGTTACTGATGCAACATATGGATAATATCAACTGATGCAGGGTCTATTACAGTGGTTACTGATACAGGGTCTAGATTAATATAAACAGACAGGTTCTGTTACAGTGTTAGTGATATAAGGTCTGGACTGGTGCAAACTGAGACAGCATGTTTTACAGCGACTACTGACACAGGGTCTGTATTGATATAATTTGAAACTCAGTACAGGACAATGATCACTGATACAGTTCTGGATTAATATAAACTGAGACTGGGTCTAGTACAATAATTACTGATATAGGTCCTGGATTGATATAAACTGAGGCAGTGACTAGTACAGTAATTGCTAATACATGGTATGGATTAAGATAAACTGAAAAAGGGTCAATTAATGTGGTTACCGACATAAAGCCTGCATTAATATAAACTGAGAATGGGTTAAATACATTAAGTAATGATACAGGGCCTAGATTAATATAAACTGAGACAGGCTTGATTACAGTGATTACTGATAAATGGTCTCAATTAATTTAAACTTATGCAGAGTCTATTACAAAGATTACTGATACAGGGTCCAGGTTAATAAAAACTGAGACAAGGCCTATTGAGGTGATTACCAGTACAATATCTGCATTAATATAAACAGCGACAGTGTCTATTCAATTGAATACTGATACAAGGCACGGATTAAAATAAATGGAGCCAGTGTGTATTACTGTGAATACTGATACAGGTTATGGGTTAATATAAACTGAGACAGGCTCCATTACAGCATTCACCAATACAATATCAGTGAATATATAAACTGAGAAAGGGTATTTTACAGTGATTATTGATTCAAGGCATGGATTAATATAAACTGCGACTGGGTGTATTACAGTGATTGCTGATACATGGTATTGATTAACATAAACTGAGACAGGGTCTATTACAGTGATAACCAATTCTTGGTCTGGGCTGATACTAACTGAGACAGGGTCTATTCCAGTGATTAACAAGACAAGGTCTATATTGATAGAAACTGTGTCAGGGTTTTTACAGGGATTACTGATACAAGTTATTGATTACTATCAACTGAGGCAAGGTCTCTTATGGTGATTACTAATACAAGGTTTGTATTAATAAAAACTGAGACAGGGTCTCTTTCAGTGCTTACTGATACAAGACATGGATTAATATAAACTGAGACACTGTGAATTACAGTGAATACTGAAACAGGTTATCAGTTATTATAAACGGAGACAGTGTGTATTACAGTGAATACTGAAACAGGTTATGGGTTATTATAAACTGAGACAGTGTGTATTACAGTGAATACTGAAACAGGTTATGGGTTATTATAAACTGAGACAGTGCGTATTACAGTGAATACTGAAACAGGTTAGGGGTTAATATAAACTGAGACAGTGTGTATTACAGTGAATACTGAAACAGGTTATGGGTTATTATAAACTGAGACAGTGCGTATTACAGTGAATACTGAATCAGGTTATTGGTTATCATAAACTGAGACAATGTGTATTAGAGTGAATACTGAAACAGGTTATGGGTTATTATAAACTGAGACAGTGTGTATTACAGTGAATACTGAAACAGGTTATGGGTTATTATAAACTGAGACAGTGAGTATTACAGTGAATACTGAATCAGGTTATGGATTATTATAAACTGAGACAGTGTGTATTACAGTGAATACTGAAACAGGTTATGGGTTATTATAAACTGAGACAGTGTGTATTACAGTGAATACTGAAACAGGTTATCAGTTATTATAAACTGAGACAGTGTGTATTACAGTGAATACTGAAACAGGTTATGGGTTATTATAAACTGAGACAGTGTGTATTACAGTGAATACTGATACAAGTTGTGGGTTATTATAAACTGAGACAGTGTGTATTACAGTGAATACTGAAGCAGGTTATGAGTTAATATAAACTGAGACAGTGTGTATTACAGTGAATACTGAAACAGGTTAATGGTTATTATAAACTGAGACAGTGTGTATTACATTGAATACTGAAACAGGTTATGGGTTATTATAAACTGAGACAGTGTGTATTACAGTGAATACTGAAACAGGTTATTGGTTATTATAAACTGAGACAGTGTGTATTACAGTGAATACTGAAACAGGTTATGGGTTATTATAAACTGAGACAGTGTGTATTACAGTGAATACTGAAACAGGTTATGGGTTATTATAAACTGAGACAGTGAGTGTTACAGTGAATACTGAATCAGGTTATGGGTTATTATAAACTGAGACAGTGTGTATTGCAGTGAATACTGAAACAGGTTATGGGTTATTATAAACTGAGACAGTGTGTATTACAGTGAATACTGATACAGGTTATGAGTTATTATAAACTGAGACAGTGTGTATTACAGTGAATACTGAAACAGGTTATGAGTTAATATAAACTGAGACAGTGTGTATTACAGTGAATACTGAAACAGGTTATGGGTTATTATAAACTGAGACAGTGTGTATTACAGTGAATACTGAAACAGGTTATGGGTTGTTATAAACTGAGACAGTTTGTATTACAGTGAATACTGAAACAGGTTATGGGTTATTATAAACTGAGACAGTGTGTATTACAATGAATACTGAAACAGGTTATGGGTTATTATAAACTGAGACAGTGTGTATTACAGTGAATACTGAAACAGGTTATGTGTTATTATAAACTGAGGCAGCCTCTATTACAGAAATTACTAATACAATATTTGTATTTATATAAACCGAGAAAGGTTATTTTGCAGTGATTATTGATGCAAGGCATGGATTAATATAAACTGAGACTGGGTCTATTACAGAGATGACTGATACATGCTATTGATTAACATAAACTGAGACAGGGTCTATTACAGTGATTACCAATACAAGGTTTATATTGATATAAAGTGTGTCATGGTTTTTACAGGGATTACTGATACAAGGTATTGATTACTATCAACTGAGACAGGGTCTCTTGCAGTGATTACTAATACAATGTTTGCATTATATAAACTAAGACAGGGTCTCTTTCAGTGGTTACTGATACAAGGTATGGATAATATCCACTTAGGCAGGGTTTATTACAGTGATTACTGATACAAAGTCTGTATTCATATAAACAGCGGCAGGGTCTAGTGTAGTGATTACTGGTAAACGGCCTAGATTAATATCAACTGCTACAGAACAGGATTACTGATACTGAGCCCAATTTAATAAAACTGAAGCGGGGCATAAAGCGATAATCTCTGACACAGCACGGAGTGTAAGTCAACCAGGGATAAATCTGGTGTGGAAACAATTGATGCAGGGCTTTGCGGCATATTGAGAGGGACAGAGAGTAATGCAGTTATAATTAATGCATAACCTAGTGTAATATACAGAGAGATAGGGTTTAGTGTGACATCATTAGAAACATCTTACTGTGCAATATAATAAGTGTATTAATTTCGAATTAACATAAGCCCCAGCATCACTGATCCATTTGCCAGTGGAACAGCTTCTCCCTAAATATTGAAAAACATTCCTCACACGTCGGACCATTTCTGATAAACCTATCCTAAGATTCTCGTTGATGAGGAGAGCAATCCCAGTTTTTTGTTGTGCAGAGAGTGAAGGGTAGTGCAAACTTAAGTTCCAGGAAATCTTCTGTCTTGTTACTTCGAAATTAGCATTTAACAATCGTTGACACTGTTATATGGGGCCAATGGAAATAAAGTGCACTGTTACAACAGAGTCAGGCTAAGACACCGGGCTACAAGGCAACGGATCCCTGACAACTAAATTGATGTGTATAAGACTGGAGCCTGCTCCTGAACTTTATATACATATAACCAAATGCTATAATTTCAAAATAGCAACTGCAACATGTCCAGTGCCTTGCATTAGTGGCTCTCATACATGGACAGTAACCACTACTGAACTGAAAACAGAAAGTGCTGGAAAGACTCAGCAGGTCTGGCAGGGTCTGAGGAGAGAGCAACAGAGTTAACGTTTCGATTCCATGTGAGTTTATTCAGAGCCACAACTGCAGGTTTGAAGCATGGTCAGGTGGGTGATCATTCAGATGTGGCGATGGTAATGTCATCTCAGTCTTAGGGAATAGCAGCATCGAGGTACATTAACTGGGCTGGTAATACAGAGAAGATCAGAAATGCTCCAGAGACATGATTTAAACGCCACGACGGCAGCTGGCGGGATTTCCATTCATTTAATTCACTAAAACCGAAACTGGAATAAAATTACTCATTGCATTAATAATCGAACAACCTCATTGTCATGAAGTTGCAACTGGTTCACTAATGTCATTCGGGGAGGAAATCTTACCCTTACCAGCCTGGCCTACGTGAGGCTGGAGCCCCACAACAACGTGGTTGACTCTTAACGGCCCTTGGAATGGTCCAGAAGGCCATTTAGTTGGGTCAAAGCACTTCTTGGAAAGTCAAATAAGAGGCGCACGGCACAAACTGCAGCTGTTGAAGGTGTCGGCTCCCCGCCACCTTCTCAAGGGTACTTATTGCAGGACAGTTAAGGCTGGCCTTGTTTTCGACGTTCACAACAAAAGAACAAATAAAAACAACGGTCAAAGCTTTGTAAACTATTACGGATGCTCTCAATGTAAAGTAAGGCCAGAAAATCGGGAAACACTCAGCATCATTCTCCGCTGACACTATTTTACAGCGCAGGGGTAATCCTAGACCAATACCTAATGCGCAACTAACATCACTAATAAACAGGTGATCTGCGCTTTTATTACATCTCTGTTGGTGGGAGCTTCCTGTGCACAAATTGTCTCCTGTAGTTCTAACGTGACACAAGAGATTATAATTCGAAATAAGGTACATAAATGAGGTTAATGAGATATGTGATTTTGGACCTCCTGAGATGGTGAAATGTGCTGTATAAACACCGAGTTTTTACTAAAAGTGAACATGTCAAAACATATGTGGTGATGTGTTAGAAAGTCTGAGAAGAATGTGATTAACGGTCATTTCTCTGTTCATTATTTAAACATGTTTATGTGAAAGGGGTTCATCCTTTCACCAATCGATATTCAGCGGAATAACAGGCTGCTCAGAAATGCTTAATTGATTTAAGCAGCAGAATTTCCAGAAACATTTTTTCTTAAATTTAATGGCTTCTTTTGTTTAAAATAAATAACATCTGTACCAATTGGTTTTCTGAAAATTGTGTTCAATTCTTATACCATCTGTGAATATTCTTAAAATAAACTTGTTTTGCGCTGAACATAATCAATAAGTGACTGTTGATCTGATTCTGCTGCCATGAACACCACTTTGAAACTAGTGAGGCGGTTATGTAAATAAACACAGAAATAGACGCCTCAGAATAGAATATTGAGCGTCGGAAATACAATAGATGTTTCCCCACCAGCAGAGCATGGAAATAACAACAGAGAGAAATGCAAATCACACAAAGGATTCCAGTAATGATTGATAGTTGGAAGATTTCTATAAGTTATGGGATAACAATATAAAGATGTTTTTGTGTTCAAAACTGGCGAAGCGTCCTTTGATCCGGTATACAGCAGCATTGAAAATGTGTTTGCGGAGTTTCCTGCATTCTATCCCGCTCTGTCTCCCTTTCTCCCCTATGCCGGGCGTGTCTGGCCTCTCATTAGTGTGTCAGCGTCTGTAACTCATAACGTGAAGTCAGTATCTTATCAAAGATTAATCTCACCCCTATTCATTGACTTTTAACGAAATAGATGGCTGTTCACAGAAGGAACTTAACTCTAAAATGTGTCTGGTTCACTTAACAACATGGGAGTATTTAATGGGACAGTCTAAAGGGAGCACTCCTCTGCAAATTAACATTCCTATGTCTTCCAGTGAATGGTTTATGGGAATTTGTAGAGGGATATTTTTTCTGCATCTGATACTGCTGCACCATTCTTGGGAGCATTCGATCGAATCATGTAGAGGGACCTTTGTCTATCCAGCGCTATACATGTCCTGAGAATGTTTGGTGGGATAGTTTAGAGAGACCTTTACTCTGCCTCACCCAGGAATTTACCAATGTAGAGGTAGCTTTACTCTGCGTCTCCCGTGTCTATCCTTAGGAGTGTGTAATAGTGTTTCGGACTCAGTGCATGAAATGGTGTTCTAGACCGAATCCCTCATCACATGTCAAAATATATTTGGATGTTCACTTGAAGTACTGTAGCCCCAAGGGCCCTGGCACAAAAGCTAGGAAGTGGGATTAGACTTGATAGATCATTTCAGGCCATTATGGTTAGGGTGTGCACAATGGCCTGTTTCTGTGCTGCAGAAAGCTATGATTTTCAGATCCTATGAAGTGCGTTGAGGTCTCAGAAAGTGTACAGAGGAAGGTAATGAGTTTGTTAACAAGGATCAGGGTCTTTAGTAACAACAATCAATTGGACAAATTGGCAGCATTCTGCTTGTGATAAAGAAGATTAAGCAGAAACCTAAACGCTTTTTCCAAGATGATGAGAGGTTTGAAAGAGAATTAGCAGAGAACATCAGTTCCTTCTGTTCATTGTGTCAATATCCAGTGATCATAGCTTCAGAACAAATGTATATATTGGCAGATTTGTAAAAGGGCGATGAAGGGAAATATTTCGCCAGCAACTGGTTCCCTTTATATTACACCAGATCCTGCCTCAATTATTACTCTTTGAGTTCAAGTCACAGTTCTGGTTTTGCTGAAACCTGTGAAATTTATGGATGCATAATCTGGTATTTGTATTTTTATTACACTAGGCTCTGACACTATTAACTCTGTGCTAATCAAGCCTCTGTTTCAGGCCGGCCCCCAAATCTGTTATTACTACATTAGAGCATTTCGCTATATATATTATATAACGCTCTGTTTCAGTTATTAGTGAACCATACACCATGTCTCTATACGTCGCACTCGACCACGTCTCATTTATTACTATACTAGAACATGTATGTGTTAATATAACCCTGGATCCTGTCTCTGTTGTTACTGCACTGGAACTTGTCTCCATTTATGTTTTACATAATTGTTTCTGTTAAAATTGCACTGGAAAATATATCTCTTTATATTTTACAGTGGGCTCTTTCTCAGTTATTACTGCCCTATACCATGTTTCTGTTAAGCTAACACTTTACCCACGCCAGTAAACATTGAATTATATCATGGCAAACGTATTGGAAACTGGTGAGGAGATAGTGAAGTTAACGCGCAGCACAAAACAATGGAAACAGAAACAATTTTTTTTTATTGAATTTCATTGAGAGTGGAAAGTGTTACATTCCATTCCAAGTGAGAGAGTTACAGATTTATTATGCTCACGTTAGGTATAGGTACAGTTGCATTTTCACCGCCTCTTGCACGGATCATCACACACTCCAGTGACGCACAAGTGATCACTTGTCAACAAACAGAGAAAATGGTGGGTAGATGTCCTTTATTCTCCATGTGATTTAATCCACTTTCGAACTGAATTCTGACCGCAGCTAAACTCACTTTGGAATCTAAATAGGCATTTTCCACACAAGAACTCGAAAAAGACGTCAGCATCAAGAAACGTTAACGATAATAGATGATCTGAAATTGCTGGATGGATGGTTCGAAATATAGATAGATAGACTGACAGCCAAACAGACAGGTACGCAGCTAGATGGGTTGACAGATAGAGAGACTGAGATACACAACATCTAGCATAATATATACAGTTTAATGCTAAATAACTTTTTCGGTGGTTCATATGATACAAACAGGGAGATGGTCTTGTATAATGTGAAGAGATGTATGCATCAGTGCAATTACTTACTCCAACAGGGCCTAGTGTAAAACACCAACTGAGACTAGGTCTTTTGCACTGCGATCTGAGACAGAGTCCTGTGTAATTTAAAGGAAGGCATGACCCAGTCGTTACGTATCAGCACCTTTCATGGTCTTAGATACCTCGATCAAAGCCCCTCTTAACACCCTCTATTCTAAGGAAAACAATTGAAGATCTCCAAGGTCTAGTAACATTCGGATCAATCTCCTCTTCATCCTCTCTGCGACTTTCAAATGCTTTATAAAACATAGTTCCTGGAATAATTATGTACAATACCCATGGAAACACAGTAGGGAGTACTTTAACAAATGTTGTTTTTAATCATTCACTGGGCTGAAGTATTTATTTCTCTCTATTCATCCAGGAGATGTGAGCGTCTCTGACACGGCCAGCATTTCCCCCCATGCTCCGCTGTCCTGGGACTGAATATCTGGCTAGACATTTTCAGAGTCGGAGGATAGTTAAGAGTGAACCACGTGCTGTGGACCTGGAGTCACATTTAGGCCAGACTGGGGAAGGATGCATATTTACTTCACCGAATGTTCATTAGTGAACCAGATGCGTTTATAGCAATGAAAATTGTAACGATCCAGTTCCATTTCCATTTTTTTATTCATTCATGGGATTTGTGCGTTTCCAGCTGAACCAACATTCAATAGCCAAACACAATTGCCCTTGAGAAGGTGTTAGTGAGCAAACCACTTGTACTGCTGCAGTCCACGTGCTGTAGGGACACCCACAGTGCTTCTAGGAAGGGAGCTGTATGATTTGGACGCAAGGATAGTGAAGAAACAGGGACTTTCCATTGTTGTTGCTGTGCTTCTGCTGCCCTTGTTGCCCGGAGAATTGGGGAATATTCCACCACACTCCTGACATGTGCCTTGTAGTTTGTGGACAGGTATTTGCCGAATTCCCAGCTTCCGAACGGCTCTTGTCTCAATCGCATTTAAATTTCACCAGCTGCTGTGGTGGGATTTGAATTCATGTCCCCAGAAGATGAGTCTGGACCTCTGGGCTAGTGATGAGCACTTGGGACGCTATAACATTCAAGGCTATGGGCCAAGTGCTGGTAAATAGGATTAGGTAGGTAGGTAGGTCAAGTGTTTCTCAAGTGCTGGTGCAGACTCGATGGGCCGAAGGGCCTCTTCTGCACTGTGATTCTGTGAATCTGTGGCAGAGCTACAGCCAGGTCGTGCCTGAGTTAGGGTCCAGTGTAATGTAACCAGAGATAAGGCCTGGTATAATTTAAATGGTAAGTTGCTCCAGTGCAGTAATAACTGAAACAGAGCCTGGTTAAAATAAACTTAAACATGGTCCAGTGCATTAAAAACAGGGACAAGTTCTATGAAATATAAACATAAACAATATAGCACATCAATAACTAAGAAACCGCCTTATGTAACACAAACAGATATTATATGAGGTCAAATTTCAACAAAGCTTTTTGGAATTTAAACTTAGTTAATTTTATACATCTGAACTATTAAAAATGCCCTCAATATCAGTAATGGGAAATGTGCATCTCCCAGACTCATCAAAACACAGCTGACATATAAAGGTACGTTTCAGAAATACATTCCCACCCCCCCCCCACCCCCCCCCACCCCCCCCCCACCCCCCCCCCCCACCCACCACACCCCCCCCACCCCCCCCCCCCCCCCCCCCACCACCTTACATGTTTTTTTCCCAAAGGGATTCCAGATAAAGAGCAAGGTCGTTAACTTTGAATCTCCCTCTAAACATTCTCAGTGTGCAGTCATTTTTATTAAACGGCCACGAGAATCAGCAACCTGAGCACAGTCAGTAAAGCCAGACGGCATCAACCGAGGCACAGGCAAAGACACAGACAGTCCAATTAACTGTATAAAATTCTCTGAACGATCTTCTGTGGACATCTCCCACAGCTGAGAAACACTGAACACAGGCTGGCGGAAACACAAGAAGAACAACAACAACAAAGAACAAAGAAAAATACAGCACAGGAACAGGCCCTTCGGCCCACCAAGCCTGTGCTGATCATATTGCCCGTCAACTAAAACATTTTGCACTTCCGGGGTCCGTATCCCTCTCTTCCCATCCTATTCATGTATTTGTCAAGCTGCCTCTTAAACACCACTATCGTACCTGCTTCCACCACCTCCTCTGGCAGCAAATTCCAGACACTCACTACACTCTGCATAAAAATCTTGCCCCGCACATCTCTGTAGTTTTCTCCTCTCACCTTAAATCTATGTCCCCTAGGAATTGAATCTCCCACCCTGGGAAAAAGATTCTGACTGTCTACTCTGTCCATGCCACTCATAATTTTGTAAATTTCTATCAAGCCGCCCCTCAATCTCAGTCCCTCCAGTCAGAACAATCAGAGTTTCTCCAACCTCTCCTCATACTTAATAACCTCCAGATCAGGCAGCATCCTGGTAAACCTCCTCTGCACCCTCTCCAATGCCTCCATATCCTTCTGGTAATGTGGCGACCAGAATTGCAAGCAATATTCCAAGTGTAGGCTAACCAAGGTTCTATACAGCTGCGGCATGATTTCCCAGCTTTTATACTCAATACCTCTGCCAATGAAGGCAAGCTTGCCATATGCCTTCCTGACTACCTTATCCACCTGCGTTGCCACTTTCAGTGACCTGTGGACCTGTACACCCAGATCCCTCTGCCTGTCGATGCACTTAAGGGTTCTGCCATTTACTGTATAATTCCTACCTGTATTAGACCTTACAAACTAAACACCCGCCTGACATAGTCATGCTCAATGTTAATACCTTCCAACCAATATCCCCACGCCTGATTGACCCACCAGTGATGGCGGGATATTAGTCGGGAAGGAGTGCCCCTGGGGGTCCTCAATATTGACTCCAGGAGTCATGAATACTCCTGGCATCAGAACAGGCAACAGTGGAAAATCTCCTTTCTAATTCGAATTATTTCCCTACCTCAACTAATGAATCAGCGCGTCTCCATGTTGAACACAATTCTGGTGAAACCCTGAGAGCAGAAAAGGAAATGGAACTTCAATGCACATCAGCAAGAATGGCTCGATACCAATACTGACTGAGCTGGCCGAGTCACGAAGGACATATCTACCAGACCGTGCCCCTGGAAGGTGTTGAGAGAACACAAGGAGAAAACTTACTTGAGATGGCTCTCATTACTCTACCTGGCACAGATACATCTCTCCACATCAGTATTGATGAGAGTGTGCACCGCACTTTTCTTTTGGATACAAAGACCCATCTTCAGACTGAGAGCACCACCCGCGATGTTGTGTGGCATAATCATCGTGCTAAATGCGATAGACTTGGAGAATATTTGGCAATTAAAACCGTGCGTCAGTGAGGCCATTAGCTTGAGCAACATTCTCATTCCCCACAATATGCACGTCATGGGATGTATAACCCTCACTCTACCAATAGGATGAAGCCAGGGGATCAACGGTTGTTCAGTGATGAATTTAGAGCAGTAGACCAGATGCAGCAACAAGAACATCTAAAAATGGGGCGTCAGCCTGATCAAGCTGTAACATGGTGAAAAATTGCTGAACAAACCCAATGCGGCCCATTGACCCTCAATCATTGTACTCTCAGCCAGCAGCAACCTGATGGAAGGTGTCATTGACGGAGCAATCAAACAGCAGCTCATCACCAACAAGCTGCTCAACAATGCTCAGTTTAGGCTTCACAAGGGCCTTTCAGTTCCCGACTACATCACGTTGTTGATTTCAACAAAGACAAACAGCTGAATCCTAATATGAGAGTGAATGCCCTTCACATCAAGGTAGCAGTTGACAGATTGTGGCACCAAGGATCATTAGCAACATTGAAGTCAATGAGAATCATGGGGCGGGGGGGTGGCGGGGCGGGGGGGGCGGGGGGGACTCATTGGAGTCATACCTAGCACAAATGAAAATGATTGCCTTTGCTGGAGGCCAAAAACTCCACACCAGAGCATCGCTCTCGGAGTTCCTCAGGAAAGTGTCCTAGGCCCAGCCATCTTCAGTTGCTTCATCAATGACTTTATTTCCATAATCATGTCAGAAGTAGCGATGTTCATGAATGTTGGCACAACTTTAGCACCTTTCTGGATTCCTCAGATACTGAAGCAGTTCATGCCTCCATGCAGAAAAAAAAAACATTTGGACAATATTAAACCTTTGGCTGATGAGTGGAAAGTGACATAACGTGTTACAAGTGCCAGGCAGTGACCATCTCCATCAAGAGAGAATCTAACCATCTCCGGTTGTTATTCATTAACATTAGCATCGCGGAATCCAACACCAGCAACACTGTGGGGGCCACAGCAGTAAATTAAGTTAACTGAACCAGCAACATATATGAAGCATCTAGAAAAGGTCAGAGGCAGCAGGTTGTATGGCGAGTGACGCACCTCATGACTCCCCAGAATCTGTTCACAATGTCCATGCAAACTTTAGGAATGTGATTGAATATCTCAGCTTGCCTGGATCAGGGCAGTTCCAACAACACACTTGCCGAGCAGGCCCGACGAACCACATGGTCTTCTCCTAATACTATTTCTTATATTCGGAAGAACGAAGACACCATCTAGGAAAAATCATCGCGCCTGATGGCAATCCAATCCGCTATTTATAAATCCATTCCCTCCAGCACCACTGCACAAATACAGCTGTGTGCACCATCTACGAAATGCACTGTGGCAACTAGCCAACTGCCCTATGAAAGCGCCATGCAAGCCCTTGACTGTTAGCACCTAGAGGAACAAGTGTAACAGACCCATGGAAAGACCTATAAGTTCACCTCAAGGCCAAATACCACATTGGCTTGGAAATATATCGTTATTTCTTCACTGTCGCCGGGTCAAAACCCTGAAACCCCTATCTAACAGCAATGAATCATAGGGTCATAGAAATCCACAATACGGAAGAGGGACATTCGTCCCAGTGAACAAGCAGTAATCAGCCTTGTCAACTTTCCAGCTCTTGGTCTGTAACCTTTTAGGTTGTTTCTCTTCCAGTCTCTGCGATCCTTTCACATCATGAGTTTTAGATTCCCATCATCCTTTGGGTGAAAACATTTGCCGTGACCTATTTACTCTAGAATGAAGGGGTCGACAGTACTTTAGCCAGATTTGCTGATGATACTAAGCTGGAAAGCGAAACAGGTTCTGAGGAGGACACTCAGAGGCCACAGTGACATATTGGTAAGCTAAGTGATCGTGCTGAAATTTGGCACATGGACTATAAGGTTGGAAAAATATGAGGTTGCCTAAGTTTGCAGGGTAAGTCGAAAGGCAACATGTTATTTAAATTGAGAGACGGCTGCAGAATTCCTCGGTGCAGAGAGATCTGCGTGTGTTTGTACACAGATCACACAAAGCATGCGGGCACAGCAAAGAGTTAGGAGGCAAAGAGAATAATCCCTTTTCTGCAGCATTGTGTTACCTCAGTTTCCTTTGTTCAAAAGTAAACAAACCTAACCTATCCTCCCAAATAGCAAACCCAAATAGTAAATCTCCGTTGTAACGTGTCGAGCCCAATCAAATCTTTCCGATAGTTCCTGGCCCAGGGCTGCACCAAACACTCTAACTCGGGGCTACCTAGTGTTTTACACAGTTCCAGCAGAACGTCTCAACTCGTATTTTCTATGCCTCGGAGAATAAAGGCAAGAAACCCGTCTGTTTCTTGATCACCTTATCTACCTGTCCAATCACCTTTATGAATCTCTGCATTCGATAGTCCCACTTTACTTCTCAGTGTCGTATTATTCGTGAATCAATGGAATTCACTACCTCAGAATGCACTGGATGCCGGGATGCTGAATAAAGTTAAGGAGGAGAAAGACAGATTTTTAATTAGTAATGGATTGAAAGGTTTTGGGGAGAGGATGGGAAATTGGAGTTGAGGCCGAAATGAGATCAGTCATGATCGTAATGAATAGCGGGGCAGGCTCGAGGGGCGGAATTGCCAAGTCCTGCTCCTGGTTCTTATGTTCTTATTTACTGTTTATTACTTTACCTTGTTAGCTTTCCTTAAATGCACTTCCTCGCAATTATCTTTATGCCATTCTTATGTCTATCTGACTGGTCGATTTCCTGCAGTGTACAGCTATCTGCTTCATTTTTAATCACGCACCCAATTTGTGTATCATCTAAAGCCTTCTTAATCATGCTCTTTTCAGTCATGTGCGAGTAATTGATACATGCAAGAAAAGGCAAGTGTCCTATTACTAAGGCCTGGGGGATACCACTCCCATTTACAGAAACACCCCGTGTCATTTACCGTTTGCTTCCTGCCATTGAACCAATTTTGGATTTACCTCTCCGCTTTGCCTTGGATCATATTGGCCTTTAATTTCGGAACCGCTCTGCCATGTAGAAACTGGTCATTTTAAAATCCACATAGACTACATCGAATGCATTGTATCCATCGGCACTCCTTATTATCCTTTCAAAACATTTAACCATAATAGTCACACTCGCCCTTCCTTTAACAAATTCTTGCTGTCCAGCTTTGCTTAGTCAGTGTCATTCTAAATGTAGATGCACCTTGTCTCTTAGAATGTTCTCTTTCCAATACTATTCCCGGTTCCTACGGTTCCTAGATTATATTCACTGTTCTGTAATCACTCAGTATATACCTTTCTCCGTTTTGAACAATGCACAACGTAAGCTGTCCTCTCGCCCTGTCTCAGTGCCTGAATTTGCAAAGGATTATAAAGTGATGGTGATTCCTATGCCGAGGATTCAATTCGGGCGGATCTTGGGATTTATGCAGTTTCAAAGGTATTAAACCGCTTGATACTTTCAAGAAGGTGGAAATTCGCCATTTCTCAAGGAGAACTGGGAATGGGTAGAGATGTTTGACTTAACCACTATTCCAAATCAGTCGATAATTAATAAGTAAAACATTAGAGACTGTCTAATGTAATATAAACCATCCATGCCCATCCCTACATTACACTAGGCCCTTTCTCAGTTATTGCCGCCTGAGGCAGTGCTGATTTAGTATGATTTCGGCAAACCAACTTACACTGTCACCTGGTGGCCAATCGTTGTCATTACTGCTATCGTGAAAATGTCGACGTTCGTAACTGTTGTTGATAGAAACGTATCAACAAACAAATTTGCGCTTACATTCTGCTCAACACATTTTTAATGAAAGGGAATTAAATGCTGTGAAAATAACTGAAGAAGCAAATCCACCTTTGCAAACATTAGGAATAATGTGTTTTGTATGGACACACTCACAGACACAAATAGACGCAGATACATATGTTGAGGCTCAGTCACACAACCAGTAACACGGAAAACGTGAATGTAAAGGCCCTCAGGAGAAACATTCTTTAACATTAAAACACGGTGTACAATAGACACAACAGAGATTTCCACTAATCTTTATAAACTGCAATGCACTCTGGCTCTCCTATCCTTCAGTCCCTCAATCCAGTTCAAATTTCCGAGATTGTCATAAGATTCGACCAGTACTTTCAACAAAACTGTGACATAACACCAGAGCAATGGGAAATTGTACACAGGTTCTGATGGCTGTGACCAAGACTAAACGTATTTTACAACAAACAAAAATCCATCTTCCCACCTCGTCAAATATATGTTCTTTAATTATTATGAGACATACTTCTCCCTTCATCCATCTGTCCATTTACCTATCAGAGAAAAAAATGCTGTACCACAATAACTGACATCGGCAATAGATTAATATAAACAAAGTGTCCAGTGCTGTCATTACAGAAAAAGGGCCTTATTTAACATAAACAGCGATAAGGACTCCTGCACTCTGTGCAGTTTAGTCCATGAATAACTATGGCAGACCCCGTCGAATATAAACAGGGAGATGGCCTCATGCAATTTAAAGGTGGGCATAAAATAGTGCAGAAATAAAGGAGAAAGGGTCTAGTGTAATATAAATAAGGACATGGATGAGTGCAATATAACCAGACACATGCTTCAGTGCAGCAATAACTGAAAAAGTGCCTAGTGTAAAGGATGGATGCGCACAGAGTTTATTGCACCAATGTCCGTGACTGGACCCAGTAGAATATGGACGGAGACATGGTCAGGTTATGGCCTTGCAAACCCCTTCAGTAACTTGAACACTTCTTTTAAAACATCTCTTAACTCTCTCTGCTCTAGGATGCTATTTCTATCGTTTTTCCACATAACGGAAGCCCCTCACCCCATTCTGATAAATCCTTCGACAGCATCTTCAGAACCCGAGAGCTCTGCGACATAGAAGACCAAGGACAGCAGGTGAATGGAAGCACCAACAACTGCTAGTGCCGCTCCAAGTCACACACAATATTCTGATTTGGAAATATAGATTTTTTTCCTTCGTTGTTATTGAGTCAAAACCCCAGAGCTCCCTTCCCACCAAAACCGTTTTTGGATTTGAAACACACACAAGGCGGCTCACCAACACATTCTCCAGGGCAATTAGGTATGGCTAGTAAATGTCGGCCTTGACAGAAATGTCAAAATCTGAGAATGAAGTAGAACTAGCAATAACTGAGTGAAGGTCTGCTGTGATATAAACATAGACATGCTATGGAGCAGTAATAATTGAGGCAATGTATGTATGTTTCCATGGAAGCAATCGCGCTAGCACTGCCACATGGTGGCGAAAGATTGCCATTGCTGTTACTGTAAAATGCCTTCATCGGTTATTGTCACTTATATTAACGCACCAAAAACAAGATACAATGATATATAAGATCATTACATTCTACAAGGGGTGGCAAAGGATAACAATGCAAAGGATTCCATCTGAGTGAAGCTTTGTTGCACAAAGAAACATTAGCAAAAGGACAAAGTGGTTCAAATCCTGTTAATTTATATTAATGTACATTTATTGGCGTTAATTGAAGGGAGGACTTTTGATCAGTGAACATTTATGTGTGTGTGTGTGTGTGTGTGTGTGTGTACGTCTGTGTGTGTGCGTGTGTGTGTGAGTGTGTATGTGCGCGTGTGTGTGTACGTCTCTGTTTGTCTGCCTGTATCTCTGTTTGTCTGCTTGTTTACTTATGTGCCTGTGCGTGTTTGTCTAAACACATCATTCTTAATGTTTTTATGCGAATTCTGCAAAGGTAAATGATTATGTTTTCCAGTTATGTTTCTATATTTTATTCCCTTTGATTAAAAATATAATTTTAGGTCCTGTAATATCCTTAATGTGCATTGATTATCCATTTATTTTGTTCTCATATTTAGATCGCATTGTCCCACCGATCTGTTATCAAGGCAATGTCTGTCCTCAGAAATCATTTGTGAAAAGTGATTATATCGGAGCATGCATAACGTGTATGAACACATTGTTCTTTGTGACAGATTGTTAGTTGATCAAAAGCACATCTCACGGGACCTTGTATTGATTTCTGCATGTTGCAGTAAAAGTGAGAATCTCACTATCCGTGACCTGAGATTAATAAAACATTTCCTTCAGTCAGAAAGAAATCGAATTATATCCAACAATCATTTGCAACTATATAGCCCCTTTAATGTCGTAAATCGCTGCACGTTGATTCACCAGACCACTAACAGGCCAAGTCTGACACCGAGTCACGTAAGGAGACACAAGGGCGGATGACCATACATTAGGTCAACGATGTAACTTTTAGTGAGGATAGAAAGGAGGAGAGAGGGAGAAGGGGTTTATGAGTGAATTCTATGGATTAGGGCCAAGGCAGTTGGCAACAAGTGATAAAATTCACGGATACAAAAGATGTGAGAATTCGAGGAGGGAAGGGGGAGGATTGTGAGGCTGAAGGAGCTGATAGGGATGGGAGTGGTGGTGGTAAGGTCGAGGGAGAGGTGGTGGAGGCCATGGAGGGAGTTTAACAATTGTGATAATTTTATTACTGATGCATTCCTTAACCGAGAGCCGCTGTGAATCAGGGAGAATAAGGTTGATGGGCCAACTGGACATGTCTGCCTTAAGATATGGGCAAGAGCATTTAGCTTGAGCTCCTATTTATGGAAGATAGACTCTGGGGGGATGGTCAGGAAACCATTGGAATATTCAGGTCTAGAAGTGACAAAGAGTTCGATGGGAGTTTTAATCCACTGCCTATGTCATGTAGACCCAGAAACAGGGAATAATTATTTGGGTTTCTGCTCCTATGTCTGTCGGTGTCATATAGGACCAGTAACAAATAATCATTCCTAGGGTTTGTGCTCGCATGACTGCCTGTATCAAATAGGCCCAGCATCTGGAGATAATGCCCAGGGCTTGTGATTCAATGTGTGTCTGTGTGATTTGGGACCAGCACCTGGGAATCATTAATATGACGTGTGATTCAAGGGCACTTCGTATCAGATAATCCCTGCACCTATTAGCAATATCCAGGTTTTGAACAACTAAACGGTCATACATCAGCAAATCCAGGTTCTGGGGACAATTCCCAGCGTTTATCTTCTCTGGTGAGTCTGCTGGGCCCAGGTGCTTGATACTAGCCCCAGGATCTATGCTCCCTGATGCTTCTAACATCCCCCAGTATCTAGGAATCACATTCAGGATTTGTGCTCCCTGGAGTGTCAGATGGTTTCTGTCACAATTGCCTCATGATCTGAAAATCTTTCCCAGGATTCATACCCCGGTACTTCAGAGAGGATACAGGTTCTGGGAAGCAATCTCAAGGTATGAATTCATTCGAAATGAACGTCCATATACCCAATGGAGATGAACCTGGACTGTTTGGAAACATTGTTGCTGGGCAGATCTGTGTATAAATAGGTTCCTTTGCTAACAGCTGGGTTCTTGTTGCCTTGCTCTATTTGATCTGTGAGCAGGAAACTGATTGTTGAAGTTTCTGCACAGCAGCCACAGATGTTTCCTGTAAATTGAAATGTGAATATTCTCTCCTCCCTGATGGTGGAATGCTGGACTCCTGTCACTGCCTGTTGGGCAGAGATATGGGATGAACGTGTTGTTCAACAAACTGGGAATAAATTTAGCAGCAAATGAATCGTTAGGCAATCTTAATCTAAATTGCATTTCTTATGAGATGATATTAAGGAAACTGTGTTTTGTGTATGGCAGGTGCAGAACAGACTAAATGCGGCAACAACAGTACAATGAATTCGGGAATTTAATTAATTAAGGCCAATTTGATTCTGATAATTGCGAAGTTCTTTCACAATCCTGTAACATGGAATGCCAGCTGAGCTGGTATCACACAGATATAAATAACACATTAACTACTCTGATACTAAAGTTTGATTCATTTAACAATTTTGTAATTTACCCAATGGTCTGCAGACGGTGGAGTCACAATCCCAATCTGGAGACTGGGAACTCATATTATTCACTGAACTGTTAGTACAATTGTAATGGCAGGCTTTATATTTTCATATATAACCCGTTGGCACATTTGGTCTTGGCACCTGAAAAGCTGAGCACAACTGGCTTGATATCACCATAAATTCAATGATTTCTCATCCTTGGTGCAAATTAACAACATCAAAAAAAAAATCAAACTCGTGATGCCCCAAATCTCTGAATATAATTTATGGTTTAGTGGGGTCACCCAGATCGATATTGTTTTATCTGCATTGCTAAATATTTCCCAATGGTTTGTGGGATAAATCTGTCACATCAATTA
Source organism: Isurus oxyrinchus (assembly GCA_026770705.1). Lineage (NCBI taxonomy): Eukaryota > Metazoa > Chordata > Chondrichthyes > Lamniformes > Lamnidae > Isurus > Isurus oxyrinchus. Next base: position 170,861 of record JANJGN010000038.1, read on the forward strand.
GAAAGATAGACATGGTGATTTAATTCTTAACTAAACAGGGTTCAGCTGCACTGTGCAGCATCATCACACACACATTCCTCGGTGCAAATCTCAACTTCTCCCATTTAGAATCATTCACTGTGAAATGAAAGAACAATATTCACACTGGTGACCAGAAATCCAGTGGAAAATTGATTCACGGAGGATTGTTTTAAAGTGAAGCTTCACATTTCACGATGGATTATATCTGAAATTAAGTGACATTATTCCGAAACTGTCGATGTCTTGGGACAAATATAATAGCTTTCTCTGAACAAATATCAGTAACATTTGTATCTTTTATCACACAGATAGGGGAACATGGAAATAAAGAAGACATACATTTAACCAGTGCATTTCACAACCACAGGATACCTTAAAGCGCTTTATAGGCAATGAAGATTTGTTTGTTTATTTATAAACCTATAATCACCATTGTATTGCAAGGAAAGACAACCGTGAATTTACGTATAGGAGGATCCAACAAACTGCGCTGTGATAAATCACTAGATAAGCTGATTTTAGGATGTTGGCTGAACGAGAAATATTGGCCCCAGGGGATCTCTCCCTTCATCTTTGGAATAATTCCATGGGTGTGTTTAGGTCCTTCTGAGAGCAATTGGACACTGAGCACATGTGAGGTGTTTATTGGGAATGTAAAGATTCGCACTGATTCAATTTAAACCTGCTTTGGAGAGAGAGTATCACATCCCAAAGGATAAATAGACAATCAAAAAGATACGTTTGTGGAACACGGAATATTAATGGTTAATAATTGTTTATACAGCTGGACTCAGACAGGAAAAAGGAGGAGGAGCCAGGCTGTTAACTGGGGGAGGAGAGTGACTCCCATTCTCCAGCTTTGTCTCTCTCTCTCTCTCTCTTATTTGACTCTAGCTGGTATAAATAGCGGGACGGTTCAGCTCCTGGTTCACAATCCGCAGGTGTCACTGCGACGGAGAGTCACGCTCCCAAGTCAGTTATACCCAGAGACTGAGGATGGGATTTGCGCTGTGCCTTTGCTTCTTCTTGGCTTACTTCACCTGTGAGTATTCCTGACTGTATAAGTGATACAATAAAGTCTGCTTCTTGTCTGATATCGTGTTGCTATTTAAGTTCAATGATTTGATTGTTTTCTAATGTAATTACATTTTTTCCATTCGCTAACAGATGTCCAATCCGCCATCGTGCTGACCCAGCCGGCCTCAGAGACCGCTAAGCCCGGACAATCTCGCAAACTGTCCTGTTCGGTGAGCGGTTTCAGTCTGGACAGCTACTATGTGCACTGGGTTAAACAAGTTCCTGGGACAGGGCTGGAGTGGCTCCTTGCTTTCCACAAACCCTCGTCAACCACGTATTACGCACCTGGAGTTGAAGGTCGAATCATCCCATCAAGAACTTCGTCCACAACTTACATTGAGATCAAAAATCTGAGACCCGAAGACACCGCGAGGTATTACTGTGCAAGAGACCACAGCGACCTGAACAAGCCCAGAACTCGTACAGAAACCACAGAGGAATAATTACAGCGAATCATAGGTCAGTATTAGCTCAAAATAGGTTAAGAGATGTGTTTGAACCTCGATTGAAAAGTTACATTTTCCAAAGCAATAAAGTGGCGAAGAATAAAAACAAGATGTTGATTAACTCCGTATATTAAAGAGCATAGTTACCGCTTAGAATATGCACAACTGATGACTAGGCGCCAAATCGAAATATTGACAAATTATTGCGTGAATGGAGATAATTTTAGCCCAAGGTTCTGCTCCTGATTAAAACTCTTGAATGAATTGTAATCAAAATCTGCAAATCTTCTGCTGACTGAAGGGTTTTATTTCTTATAGCAACAATCAGTGAGTGAGAGCAGTATCTGTGCTGGCTCATGTCACTGTGATACTACAGTGGGTCACGGTGTCGTGTATAGTGAACTCCTCATACAAATAGCCCACAGAGGGACTTTGATCAAATCTGCGATCAATATCACAGCAGGAAAGTCAAAGAAAATAAAATGACCAACAATAAGTGTTTTAAGGAACACAGATTTACGAAAAAATGTATAAAAGTCTCTGAATTTACTAATTTTGATTGTCTTGCTAAATAGGGGCACAGTTGTTAAAGGCGTATTTCGATCCATTTTGTAAACATAATGAAGAGTTCTAACTGAAATATCACAGTGATGTATTCCTCGAGTATTCAGTATCAGGTTTCTCAGACCGCTGTGGATTTGAATCTCTGTATTTCACATTAAACAGTCCGCCGCAGTTTCTGACATGGTGCGTCTCACAGTGATACAGGATGGCACAGCCGTTACGGTTAATGCAAAAACCTCATCGGGGCTAATTGATTGCATTTCGGTCGATGCATTTTTTCTTACAATACAACTATATTAAACAAAGCCCTATCTGTGCCTGGAGCTCCCCAACTGACAGGTTTCAAGAGGTGCTAACGTGTTAATTATTAAATCAGTGGTTGCTGATTTCAATGCATGATCATCAGATACTCTGTGAAATACAAATAAAACAGTATAATTTATAAAGTTTTAAAAATATTTCGCAATTTTACATTTTTGATAAAGTCGATCATGTTTTTACTTTGCCTCTTGGTTCATAACATTTAAATTAATATTGAATTTCACCCCTTGTGTGCAGAACTGGTTATTGTGTGACCCAGATCAGCGAATGTAACACAGTGACTATATGGATTACTGGGGCCAAGGAACCATGGTGACGGTGACTGCAGGTAAGAAACAAGCCTTCATTCTGCGCTCTTGGATTTGCTTCATTATTTCATATTTCTGTTTATTTTTGTCATTTATTTGTTAACCGAAACTTTGCATTCTATGTTTACAATGTTTCATTTAATTATGCTGCAAAGGGATTGAACAATTCTCCTGCTTCTCGGCAAAAAATAAAGCTATGGGAGTTTTAAGGACTTCTTTGTGTGATTTGCCTTTTATCTGCTGATGAGGCTTTGTGCCTGGCTTACTTTAAATACATGAGTTTTGTTAATCAGTTTGGTGTTTCTACCATGTTTAATCTCGGTGACATCTGATTGCTGCAAGTTTTCTAATCGACTGATTACATTGTGTTTAAAAGTGTTGGAAATAAGATTATAGACAGGAAACCGAGTGCTATCAAGGTCAAAAATGTCATTTTAAACTATGGCTTTTAAAATAAATGTTTGCCATTTTTATTTGTGTTTAACTGCGCTGTAAAATATCAATATAATGCTCACCAACGTTCATCTTAAATAAGTGAAGTGCTACGATAACTAAGAACAACTTGGTTAACAAATTTGCTGCCTGGGTCAGGATTAAATGAAAACAACTTGAAACATTAAAATGCAGTAATGTCGCCAGATATTACTAAAGTATACAGTGAAAATCAACACAATGCATTAAACATGATGCATCGAAGTACAATTCTTCTGCCATTGTTTCATATTTCTGTTTATTTTAATAAATGACTTGTTCAATGAAAGGCGATTTCTGTGCGATGTATCGAGGTTGATTTGAAATGTTGCATCTGATTCTGCTGAAAGGATTTAGGTAATTAAGCAGTTGTTGGATTCAGTCCCTCGGTGTTGTGATTTGGTGTTAAGTGCTGAGGAGAGTATGTGCCTGTGTTACTTTGAACAGTTAAAGCTCATGGAACTGTTTGGTGATTCTACAACGCGTATTTTCGATCACATCTACCGTGTGTTGATGATGTGCTTAAACCATTGTGAAGGAAGGTTATAGTTATAAAGCAGGCAGGCTTTTTAATCAATTGTGATAGATATATTGATGCATTTTTATTTCAGTGCTAATTGCAGATTCAAAAATTAATATTTTGTTTCCGATATTCCTATTTAATACTTGAGGTAATAATGCAATGTTAAAGGACATAACCAGCGAATTTCAACTGTGATGGGGAGTTAAATGAATATAACTCAAACGCTTATAACGGGACAATATTTCCCAAGATTACAACAATAAAAAATATTATTGTTAGACATTTAGCAGATAATCTGTGCTATCCACAACAATGCTGCAAAACACAACACAATTAATATCAGCCGGACAAATGCAGAGGTTCCAGCAATTTCCATTGTGTTTTTTTAAAATTATAATACACACTGATCGCACTGCAGTGTTTATTTTGAACAAGGATTTTAAATTATTTGGTTCCTCCCTGGTTAACGTAGGTTGAAAGGTGCTAATTAATTATCAATATTAAATGCATTTTGTAAATTGCAGCAAGCTAATTTAATATATCTGCCGGGTTGCTGAAGCTTTGCTGTGCAGCCAAACAGCGCTGTTCCTTCAATTTTGGTGTAGCCTATTATCACGAAGCTAATCTTAAACAGTTTGCAGTTGGAATTGCTCAATAATTCAATTCAAATTCAGAGAAAGTTCAGAATGCATATGTCTGGAGAGGGGCAAACATTGCTATTGAAGCAGGTTGGCTTAATTATAAATGTAACTTTTGAATTGATGAACAACAACCAATCTTGCAAAACTGTGAGATATACGGGTTGAATTAAATGGGAGCTACCTTTAATTCTCATTAAAATCGTTGTTCTTTTTGCTCGTTGAATTTCAGTGTCTCAGGTGATGCAGAGGAATTGTTATCTCTCAGTTGCACACTGATGATTGTGGATCTTAATTTCAATAAGTAGCATTAAATATTTAAACAAAAAATGCTGAACAAATACTCAGCAGGACTGGCAGCATCTGTCCATGGAGAAGCAGAGATCTGAAGAAGAGTCATATGGATTCGAAATATTAACTCTGTTTCTCTCTCCACTGATGCTTCCAGATGTGCTGAGTTTTGCCAGCATTTTCCGTTTTTATATCAGATTTCCAGCATCCGCAGCATTTTATTTTCATTATACATTTGAAACACATTTACGTGCATTGTGTGGATTACGGGAATGGTACATCGAAGTTTGGCTGTATTATTATCAAGGGGAGGCTCCGAAAATGGCGCCAAACTGCTAGGGCTACATTAATTATTAAAAATAAAACTGCTGTTGAAATGTGGGTTGATATTTAAACTCCGGAGTCCTGCTTTAGTGACTAGAGGATGTTGCACTCCATTTTTTATTACCGATATGAGTACCCGGATAGTGCTTGAACAACTTTAAGCTGCCCACTTATAAATATATCATGCGAAATACACGTTTAGAAAAGAAGAGCTTTTACGTCGCGCAAACATAATGACAAACATGGAAATCTTACACGGGTATAGATATAAGAGCACATTCTTATAAATTGTTGATCATCTTAATGTATTAAAAATAATATAATGTATTTGTCCGAAAGTGTATGGAATGATTTGGTTAATTTAAGAAGTGTCACCTTAATTTAATTAAGCCTATTATTAACAAGAGACAAATCAGAAGAAGAATAAAATTATTAACAAATGTGGCATAATGGAGTTAAATATCACCAATATGAAAATAGAGTCTAAGATCAGTACGAATTCATTACAAAAAAATCTCTCAAATGTGCTGCGCTGAGTCCAGGATTAAAGTTAAAACTCATGGTGGAGAATTTTAAAAATTATTTTCAATTAACTTGGAAAGCAACATGTTTCTCACTCAACTGCCTTTAGCTCCATTGGATGTTGCTCTACAATTTAATTAATTATCTTCGTGCTTTGCCTCAGCAGTTTCAATGATTGTATATTATTCTGAAATTATGTCAGTGAATAATAGGAGTACAGTGTAAATATCTCCCAATTTGTTAAATTCTTGCTCTGTTACAATGTCCCTGTTAGAGACATAAATTACCATGAATGTAAATTATTTTGATGTACCTGTTCTCAGCCAAACTAACACTAAGGCTGTTGTGAAAGCTGTACACAGACAGGGAGAAATTGAGGCTCGTCAAATGGAGTTTTTCCATTTAGAATCAAAATAATTTCACAGAAGTGACATGGTCATAAATTTACAAACGTTTTAATCTATTCAAACAGATTAATTGATAATGGAGAAATCTATCATTAATAGACTGATTTTTGCATTGTTTATGTCTGTTCTGTTTCTTTGTGCATGGTCACTGTGCGAGAATCAGGAGCCTTCTGGCTGTTTGTGAACTTCCTGGTTCATTCTCCTGTAATTCAGGGAATTAATTTCGGACCATTTATTTAAGAAGTTTGTATAACCGAGAAAGGTGCAAGTCTGTTCTTAAGTTTGAGAATGTGTCTCAGAAATAAGATCAGTATCCCAGTTTGTGGAATTCAGAAGGAATGCAAAGTGTAGAAAGATATTTTTCCTGTTCAGTGTTTGCTGTATCAGAGCCGGTGGTTTGTTGATGGTCCAGTCTAAGCGCAAGTTTTAACTGACAATGCGGAATAGAGGGCATTTTAGAATGCATCCCACCATTAATATTCCTGAAATACAGCGCTTCACAGGACTGTGCAAAGAGAGTTTTGGTATAATTCACCTGTTCTGTATCTGACATGAGAGTGTTGGCACTCTCAAGATTCAAGGAACTTTAATCAGTATCAAACACATTGGCGTGAGTGCTCCGAATTAGATATGTAAAAGTAAATGATTCAATTCCTCCAATGAAGTAGCAGATTGTTAATTTAACGTACATTTCATTCTAGAAAAAGCCAAGTTTATGATTAAGGGATGATGATTAAACATTTTCAATAGCAGATAATATTTGAATCAGATTGGCCTGATCTAAATTTAAATTTCAGGTCAGTTACAGGAAGTCACTGTAATGTTACCTTCTGCGATATGATCGAATCTGAAAATAAATTGTGCAACTTAAATAGACAGTATGGTGCCTTACTCCTTGTCTAACGGAAACTACGGTGGGAATGAGAGCTGGAAAAATATGAATTGAACTTAATTCAATGCACAACCTGATTCCAACTGCCCGAAGGACATTTGATGAACTATCAGAGAGGCAGTTTTACTCTTGTTCCAAGGGCCTTACTAGGGCTGTGGGTTTTATGTGGAACTTCAATGTTCTTCTCTCTTGTATCTAATCAGTACAGTCTGTGAACTGTGAACGTTTGATTGTGCAGTGTAGATGGAACTCCTTTTTCTGAACATTTATCTATTCATGCATCCATTTGCCATCCATCGATGCAAAGATGGATATACTGAATAGTCTATTTACCTATCTATCCATCTATCTATCTATCTATCTATCTATCTATCTATCTATCCATCTATCCATCTATCCATCTATCTATCTATCTATCTATCTATCTATCTATCTATCTATCTATCTATCTATCTATCTATCTATCTATCTATCTATCCATCTATCCATCTATCTATCTATCGATCTGTCCACCTGCCTATCTTGTCTATCAGTCTGGCTGTCTGTCTGTCTGTCTCTATCTTCTATCACTCTCTATCACTCTTTCTCTATCACTCTCTCTCTATCTATTTATCTATCCATCCATCTGTTTATCTGCCTGTCTCTCTCTTTCTCTTTCTCTATCTCTATCAATCAATCGATCAATCAATCTATCTATCTATCTATCTATCTATCTATCTATCTATCTATCTATCTATCTATCTATCTATCTATCTATCTATCTATCTATCTATCATCTATCTATCTATCATCTATCTATCTATCATCTATCTATCTATCATCTATCTATCTATCTATCTATCTATCTATCTATCTATCCATCTATCTATCTATCCATCTATCCATCTATCCATCTATCCATCTATCCATCTATCTATCTATCGAACTGTCTATCTATATATCTGTCCACCTGCCTATCTTGTCTATCTCTATCTTCTATCACTCTCTATCACTCTTTCTCTATCTCTCTCTCTATCTATTTATCTATCCATCCATCTGTTTATTTACCTATCTATCCATCTATCCATCTATCTATCTATCTATCTATCTATCTATCTATCTATCTATCTATCTATCTATCTATCTATCTATCTATCTATCTATCCATCTATCCATCTATCTATCTATCTATCTATCGATCTGTCTATCTATATATCTGTCCACCTGCCTATCTTGTCTATCTGTCTGTCTGTCTGTCTGTCTGTCTCTATCTTCTATCACTCTCTATCTCTCTTTCTCTATCGCTCTCTCTCTATCTATTTATCTATCCATCCATCTGTTTATCTGCCTGTCTCTCTCTTTCTCTTTCTCTATCTCTATCGATCAATCGATCAATCTATCTATCTATCTATCTATCTATCTATCTATCTATCTATCTATCTATCTATCTATCTATCTATCTATATATCTGTCGACCTGCCTATCTTGTTTATCTGTCTTTCTGTCGGTCTCTATCATCTATCACTCTCTATCTCTTTTTCTCTATTGCTCTCTCTCTCTATCTATCCATCCATCTGTTTATCCGCCTTTCTCTCTCTCTTTCTCTATCGCTATCGATCTATCTATCTATCAATCTGTCTATCTATAGATCTAGCTATCTATGTATCTGTCCACCTGCCTATCTTGTCCATCTATCTGTCTCTATCTTCTATCACTCTCTATCGCTCTTTTTCTATCGCTCTCTCTCTATCCATCCATCCGTTTATCTGCCTGTCTCTCTCTCTTTATCTCTATCTATCTATCGATCTATCGATCTGTCTATCTGTCTATCTGTCTATCTGTCTATCTGTCTATCTGTCTATCTGTCTATCTATCTATTTACCGATCTCTTTAACTCTCTGTCTATCTATCTATCTGTTTATCTAACCAAGATAGCTGATAATAATTGATTATTTGTAAACATCATTGAGCATTGGCAAATTTGGAGAGCTAATTCAGAATTGTGATTGACCGAAAGCCAACTATCCATGCTATCAAATAGTCTCATTGAACAATTCTGGGTCATGCTTTATAAAAGTGCTAAAAAATAGTCTGTAAGTAATGAAGCTAGTCGATCCACCGGTCGGAGTTACATAATCTTTAGAGCAAATGCTGCCACGCATCATCCACGTTTATCCTCTGAAAACGACAACGTGTTGATCATGAAACTACAATAAATTAGCATTAAATACCCTCTGGCCCACTGATGTCCTTCATGGAAGATAATCGGCCATCCTGGCCCAGAGATAGGTAAATGTTACTGCATTAAATTAGTCATTTGCTGGTGAGAAGAGGTTGATAGTAAAATACTTTAAGCGAGAGCTCATTGGAAATAATGTGGAAGGGTCTAAAGTGAAAGTGTTTGAGGAATGATTGATGTTTTCCTCAACAGAGGAGTAAGGGCTGGAGGAAGCCCAGTTACAATATCCCTTATTTAACTCGCAGTTATGTGGCCTCGTGGGCAGTATTTCCCTTTTCCGACTTGTGCCTCAACTTGTGCACAAGACTGGCCATTATGGCGGTGTGTCCCGTCGGGCATATCAACTCCTAAAAGCAATTTATGACCAGGATATTTTGGAAATAAATTATCCCAATATTAAACTTCGAACAATTTGCTTATTTTATAGTCACGAATCACATTTTTAAGTTGTTCAATTGACTTTTCATTCACAGCGACACCGTCTCCCCCCACCCTCTACGCTCTGCTCTCCTGTGAACAAGCAAACACTGCCGGCTCCATCACCTACGGCTGTTTGGCTGCGGACTACTCCCCCGAAATCACCAGCGTTTCCTGGAAGAAAGGTCAAGAGACGATCACAGCTGGAATGAAGACTTACCCATCAGTGCTGAACAAGAAGGGAACCCACACCCTGAGCAGCCAGTTAACCATCACCGAATCAGAGGTGGGAAGCAGCACAATCTACTGCGAGGTTCGACGGAGTGACTCAGTCTGGCTGAAGGAAATGCCAGGTTCGTGTTGTGGGATGCACATGGCGGCAGTGGCGGGGCTGGGTGAAGGGGGAACGTGGTCAGCAAATGAGTTCAAATATGTTCAAATTCTGCATCACATGGGTTAGAATGGAGTTAGAGTTTTGTGTATAGTTCAGGTGCTTATATGACACTTAGTGTGGATACCTGTATTCTCCACAGCACACTTAATGGTTTGTGTAGAGTTCTGGCCTCCATATCACACTTAGTGTGATATGCACAGCTCTGGTCTCCACATCATAGTTATTGTACTGTGGATAGTTTTGTTCTCCACATCACAAAGTAGTGTACTGTGTATAATTAAGGCCTCCACATCACAATAGGTGTACTGTGTGCAGTTATCCCCCTCCAAATCACATCGAGTACACTGTATGTAGTTCTGGTTTCCACGTAAGAAGAATGCTACAGGGGCGTTGCAATAGGAGCTAAACTACGTACAAGGACAATACCAGAGCTGATAGATTACTTCTGTTAAGTAACAGCGGGTTGGTGCTCTATTCTCTACAAAATAAAAAGTTGTGTTGTGACCGAATAAAGGTCCTCAGACTTCCGAAATAATTTGATAGATTAGACAAGAATTAGAGCTCATGTTAACAACAGAATGTTAAAAAAAAAATTGGCAAATCTGAATCTTCTTTACACAAAGAGTAAGCGGAATATGGGAATTTCTGGAGGTGAGATGTTACCGAAACCCTATTGAGGGGAATCTTAATAGGTACATGAGGGAGATTGTAATGGAGGTGGTTTTTAAACTACGAGGTGAAATAGGGCAAGAGGATGTTCATGTGGATCCTAAACTCCAGCATTGAACTATGGGGCCGTTCTGTCCTGTGGATTTTATGTAAATTGTTTTAGAGTTTTAAATTGTTTGGCTTGAAGCAAAATTAATTCCAAATAATATGTATTTTCTTGCAGATATTGTGCTGCATCATCCGACTGTTCTGCTTACCGTGAGCCCCAGTGAAGAAATCACAAGCAGCAGATTTGCAACCGTCGTCTGTTCAATCGTTGATTTCCGTCCAAATTCAATCAAGGTGAAATGGCTGAAGAATGGACAGGCCATGGCCTCCGGCTTCGTCACCTCTCCCAGCTTTGAAGTGAACGGGAACTTCTCGGCGACCAGTCGGTTGACAGTCCCCGCTGGGGACTGGTTCAGTCACACGCTCTATACCTGCCAGGTCACTCATAAAGGGGTCACTCAAAGCCGAAACATCACCAAACCTGAGGGTAAGAGACACAACCCGAGAAAGCCCAAGGCCATTCTTGGTGCCAATCTCTGTCCAAACCAAGAAATAGTTTGGAATGGTTAAAAGTCAGAGACTGTGTCTCATTTGACAATTTGCCCGTTTCTGTTTCCTTCCAAAGGAAACAAAACGCACTGAAGGTAACCTTTCATTTATATAGCGTCCTCCCCAGCATCAGATTCTCCCAAAACACTTAGCAGCCAATAAATGACTGTGGAAATGTGCTCATTGTGGTAAAGTAGAATATTCGGCAGTGATTTGCTGTACATCAGTCTCCAAGAAATTGGGACATGATACTGACAGGATTTATTTAATTATTTATTGTTTTCATTCTGTTTGTTCAGGGGCACATGTCCAGGAAACAGACACACTTCAGCTAAGCATTTCGAACGTTTTCTTTTCACTTTTATTTCAAATTTCCAGCAATATTTGGCTTTTAGAACTAAAGAACATTATTGGTTTTGCTGCTGGGGAGAGTTAAACTAACTCAGGAGGAGCGTGGGAACAACGAGAGAATTTCAGCATGTAATAGCATGGATTCTGGGAGCGGCAGCTAACTCTAAAAGAGGGAATATTCAGTTATTAGATGGAGTCAGGATAAGGGAGCAAGCAATGAATTCTAAATTAGCGTTGCACTGCATGTATGTGCATGGACGGAAAATAGTTAATAAAATTTGGGAGTTACAGGCACAGATTGCCTTTTGGGATTACTATGATAAGATGATAACGGAGACCTAATTTATGGAAGGACAGAATTGGGTGTTAATTATTCCTAGTTACAAGATGTTCATAAAAGACAGGAAAGGACACAAAATGGGGGCGAGGCCGTGGTGGCGTTTTTGTTTAAGGAGAGTATTGCAGTACTGGCGAAAAATAATGTGTCAGGCGATTCAAGGACAGAACCAATTTGGAATAAAAGGGTACAATTGCATTGTTGGGTGTAATGTATAGACCACAATAGCTAGTGAGGAGATAGAGAGGAGCAAGGAAATAACAGAGGTGTAAACATCATCGAGTCGTTATAATGGATGGGGGAGGGGTTCATTACCCGAATATAAACTGGGATAGTGGGACCATAAGGGGCAGTGAGGGAGCAGCATTCCAGGATTATACCCTGGAGGATTTGCTACAGCAGTGTGTGTCCATTGCAAGCTGAAAGGAGGCACTGCTAGACCTGGTTCTTGGGAATGAGGTGGGCCAAGTAAACAAACTGATAGGAGGGGAGCATTTAGGGGACAGTGATCATTGTATCATAAGGTTAAGGATGACGGTGGAAAATGACATTGATCAATCCAGGGTAAGAGTCGCCAACTGGCAGAGAGCGGGCTTCAATGGGGCAAGAATGGGGCTGGGCCTGATAGACTGGAACCAAAGGTTGGTGGGAAAAACAGTAGCTGAACAATGGGCTAACTTCAAAGAGGAGATGGTTTCGGCACAGTCAAAGTATGTTCCCTCAAAAGGGAAGGGAAGAAGAAACAAGTCCAGAGCTCCCTGGATGGCAAAGGAGATAGAAATGAAGATAATGAAGGGAAAATGTGATAACAACAGGTGTCGGGTAGTAAATACATTTGAGAACCAAGCTGAATACAGGAGATGCAGAAGGGATGTGTAAAAGCAAATACGAGAAGCAAAGAGATTATGAAAAAAGACTGACATCTAACATAAAAGAAAGTCCCAAAGTATTCCATAAGCATATCAATCGTAAAAAGGTTGTAAAAGGAGGAATAGGCCGATTAAGGATCAAAAAGGGGATTTACACAAGGCAAGAGACATGGCTGAAGTGTTAAATGAATATTTTGCATCAGTCTTTACCTTTAAGTAGATACTGCCCAGGCCATGGTGACAGAAGAGGAAACTCAGTCACTAGAAGGGTTTAAAATTGATAAGGATGAGGTATTGCATCAGCTGTTGGCTCTTAAAGTGGATAAGACACCAGGACAGGGTGAGATGCGTCCAAGAATATTGAAGGGAGTGAGAGTGGAATTGCAGAGACACTGACAATAATCTTTCAGCGTCCCCTGCATTTGGAGGAGGTGCTAACGGACTGGAGAATCGCAAAAATTACGCCCTTGTTCAAAAACGTTTGTAAAAGTCTTCCCTGCAAATACAGACGAGTCAGTTTAACTTCGGTGGTGGGGAAACTTCTAGAAACAATTATTCTGGATGGAATTAATATTATATGGGATAATGTAGATTGATTAGGAAGAATCATCATGGATTTATTAAAGGAAAATCCTGTATAACTAACTTGCTAGAGTTTTTTCAAGAGGTAAAAGAGATGGTTAATGAGGGCAAGGCCATTGATGTGGTCTGTTTGGAGTTCCAAAAGGCATATGATACAGTGCCACACAACAGACTTGTGAGGAAAGTTATAGATCATGGAATTAAAGGGACAATAGCTAAGTGGATAAATATTTATATATATAAATGATCTAGATCTTGGTTTGCAGGGGATAGTTTAAAGGTTTGTGGACGACGCAAAACTTGGAAGAATTTGGGGAAATTTGACGTCACACTGACAAAGCAGGCATTCCTGGGCCTTAACAGTTGATGTTGAAGTCGATACCTCTCACAATGCAATACTCACCCAGTACTACATTGCTGGTATCAGCTACACTTGTGTTCAAACACCTGGAGTGGGGATTGAACCCATGTTCGTTCTGAATCAGAATCCCCCGTTGTTCAGGATTCCATTAGCTCACAAAACACGGTGACATTTTGTTCAAAAGTTGGACAGTGAGTGAGGAGTCATTGCTTTTAGTTTTACCCGAAATTGATTGTGAGTTGGATCGGTGTCTGCAGGCCTTTACTGGTAATTGCCCACGACTTCAATTCTGACAAAGATGTGCACTTTATTTCTGCTGCTGTTTTCAGACTGAGCAATGCTGATAGCAGTTTGCATAGTCTCGGCTGCCTTCCTTTGAGTACGAAAGTCTAATGAGTGATCGAATTGCGGTGTTTCAGTTAATTAATTAAACTGGAAGTGGGGAGAAGATGCTTAGTCCTCCAAATTAGAGATAGGAGAATTCTGACTGAGGCGATTTTGGCAACATTTTCCTCACACTGTGAAATATTATCACTTTCATTTTCCCCAAGAATTTCTGAGGCTGGGAATCAATTGACATTTCAAAAAAAGGGATTAACTTTTTTTTTAAAATGTTATCGCACGTGACTGAACGGGGAGGATAAATGGGGTTAATCCTTACAGAGAGGCATAGAGAGCTGAATGGTCTCCTCTTGTGCTGTGCTGTGTCTGATTCCTTGATTTCGGGATGAGTGATATTCTGTCTGTAAGATGATTGTACCTGAATATACTTACCTTGCTGGACTGGCATTTGGTTTAGTCATTCCCAGTGGTTCTGGCTGGAAATACTCAGGGAATGTTATGGAGTCTCCCGGAATTATTGCAAGTCATTGACCTTCAAACAATGAAGGTGTTAACATGGCAGGGGGAGATCAAATAAATATTCCCGTCGTGAGAGTGAAAGCTGAATACCAGGTTTCTGATTCTGAAGATGATGTTTTGGTTGACATTCATTTCTGCTTCACAGTTTCCGACTGCACCGATCCCGTAATTACTCTACAGCCACCGCCAATAGAACAGGTCTTACTAGAGGCGACAGTGACCTTAACCTGTATCGTGAGTAACGCCCCTTATGGAGTCCTCGTGTCCTGGACACAAGAACAGAAGCCTTTGAAATCAGAGATTGCTGTCCAGCCGGGTGAGGATCCTAACAGCGTGGTCAGCCACCTGAACATCTCAACACAAGCATGGCTGAGTGGGGCTGAGTTCTACTGCGTGGTGAGCCATCAGGATCTGCCGACTCCTTTAAGAAATTCCATCCACAAGGAAAAACGTGAGTGGTGAGAATGAATCAATAAGTGAGCCAGTGTGCAAATTCCCAGTGTAAGTTTAAAAAACAATAATTAATGTACATTGCATTAATGAGCTAGTTTGATTGGTAATTTCATTAACTATAACCCCTGGGCCCGTAAATTATGCATTTAAGCAGTAAATTCATAAGTAGGCGAATGAACAGTACTCCAAGGTGTGATGATATAAGGTGGGAGGAGCCTGGTGTGGAGTTCAGACGCCAGCACAGAGCTGTTCGGCCGAATGGCCTGTTACTGTTACTGATGAAACTTTCCAGTCCAATCCCGCATATTCTCAGAGCGAATGATTGCATCCACATCTGCTCCGATCTAGAAAGCCGGTCAGACCCCAAAGTGGAAAATGGAGATCTTGAAAAGTCAAAACAAAACACATTTCTCTCACATCTAACCACTGGTGTCATTGTCCCTGGAATTCTCCAGTTTTTTTGACATTTATTGTAAATTTTTTGCAGCTAAATATCCGCGGGAACCGTCCGTCTCTGTCCTCCTGCCCCCGGCTGAAGATGTCTCCGCACAGAGATTCATCTCCCTCAGCTGCTTAGTGAGAGGTTTCTCCCCCCAAGAGATCTTCGTCAAGTGGACCGTCAATGACAAGCCGGTGAATCCGGAGAACTACAAGAACACCGAGGTGATGGCGGAGAACGGCAATAACTCCTTCTTCATGTACAGCCTGTTATCCATTGCAGCGGAGGAGTGGGCCAGCGGCGCTTCTTACTCCTGTGTGGTGGGACATGAAGCCATTCCCTTGAAATTCATCAACAGAACGGTTGATAAATCCAGCGGTAAACCGAGTTTTGTGAACATTTCCCTTGCACTGATGGACACCGTTAATTCATGTCAATGAGAATCTATTACGTACATTTCATACTCTCGTAGAAATAATAAAGGATATTCCTCCAATTGTGAATTAAATACACAGCCACTTAATTAATTGTGTTTTCTAGTTTTGCTAATGTTAGGCCTGTTTAGTTGACGTTGGGAATTTACAGGTCTCAGACCCGAGTCTTGTGCAGTCAGTGCCCCCAGCTCAGATACACCCTGGGTTAGAGACAGAATAAAGCTCATTTCATTACAGAATTTCGTAAAGTTACTTCACCAACTTGCCCCTCGCTGAGGTGAATTCTGACAATTTCCCATTTCCCACAAGCACACACAGCAGCAGCATTTAGATCCCATTGTTCCTGCTGCACTTTTCGTCCATCCATCCAAATTTCTACCAGCTGGAAGTTGCCGCATCGCACCCACTGGGAACTGAAGTGAGGGTCACACGGGAAGGCGAAATGTATCTCCACTTAGCCAACATAGAAAGGAGGGAGGGCATTAGTTAACGCAATGTACCTGCACATCCCCAACAGAGACAACCAGAGAGGAAATTGTTTATCCAATGGAGGGAGTAGAGAGTGGAACATTAACTCACTAACCTCCCAGTCCCAGAGCAGAGGATATAGAATTGAACAGCTGTCTATGATATGGGTTAAAATACAAGACGGCTTCTAGCTTCCTGCTCTCGGATTGTAATCTTCAATCATGGCAAACATAGTGCAGCATGATGTTTGGAAATGATTTTCAATCTCTTGTTCTTGTAAATCACAAGTTGCTGATGATTTTTCATAATCCAAAACTGGAACTGCTGATTCCATCCTTCCTGTTCTTCCGATTCTGTTTCTAATGTTTCTAGGGTACCACTGTTT